>JANQAP020439686.1:3904-15880 GCA_026874005.2 Erythroxylum coriaceum | reverse complement strand
AGGATGTCCTATCACTAATCTCTTCCCTCAATTATTAAAATGCCTAAAAACACTACAATGCATGTGACCCTGTACATCTAACAGTACAACTAAATTGATTTAATGTTGTTACAAGGGGGACCAGTTACCCTATAAACAAACAATCTGACATGGTAGGACCACTCATTCTTTATTTTGATTATGAAAGTTTGGAAACGATGTGTTTAACGAGAAGACAAGACAAAGATGATGGGTAACAAATGGAATGGGACAACGATTAGTTTATTTCTATTACTAAATAGATTTAAACCAACTAATTAAACTGTTTTCATAATTTTATTCAGTACAAAAGAAATAAAATTATTTTAAATTATTTTAAAACGTTAAAGGGTTCAAAATGATCCATCCAATAACGACAGGTGTCATATTAAACATTTAGTTAAATTTTATAGGGAAAATCACACCATTAACTTTCCAAAAGGTGGATTTTCACTTATTTATAACTATTGTAATTATGTCGCCGCTATTAAAATTCTCTTTATATAGAATTAAAGTGCTATTGCTATAATTATTTAAAATTTAATATAATGTAATGAATATAATTAAAAAGAGAAAAATAAATCATATATAACTACAAAAAAATTAAAAATTACCGACAAAAAATTATCAACTGAAAAAATTTCATAATAAACTAGCGACAAGAATTAATTTCTATAGGTAAATTTTTCAAAAAAAAAGGTAATTTGTGACAAAAGAATTCATTCGTTAAAGGAGGAGATTAAATTTTGCCGAAATAGTAATAATCGTCGTAAAATTAGACGTCAATTATTTCCGGCAAAAGTTGCGTACGAAATTTACCAACTAAAAAAGAATAATAAAGATCTAAAAGAATTGAGATCGTTTTCCAAGTGAATGACAGCCCAACAAGAAGTTTTGAGTTGATCATAAAAATTCCACGAACTTTCTATCATTGATTTCAAAATTTATTTTCCTAGGAAAATGAAATTTAAAAAAATTCAAAATTAAACCACAGGCTATTTCAATATCCTCGACTATGAATTTAACTTTTTTTCTCACATCACAGAAGCATAAATTGAATAAGGGCAAAGTAATGGTTTGGTCAGTAAGTTGAACTGTTTTTCTTCAACTCGGTCTCGGTAGGTAGTAGACTCCTCTCAACGGAAAGCTAAAATCACCAGCTGCCTGCACATCTCTTGAATAGTGCAATCTCAAGCTCTATCATTTGCGACATTCTACGGATAATTAGATAGAGAGTTAGAGATCTTACTTTCAGGTGAAGTTAGGTTTAGATTTTTATGGATAATTAGATAGAGAGTTAGAGATCCTACTTTTAGGAGAAGTTAGGTTTAGATTTATAAAAGGTAGGGTAGGTTGTTAATTTTAATATAAAGAATAATTAAAGAGATCTTATATTTGATACACTTAATACTTGTGGGAAAAATTTCAAGCCAATGTTAATAAAATCATAAATATTTAACCTTTAGTTAATATTGAGAAAATATTAAAAATTTCAGATTTTGTATACACCTTACTTTAAAAATTGAAGCCATCAAGGGCGTCATCTTTGATAATGATCACATGAAAGGTTGGAAGAGTGCTGCTTCGTCATTCTGCATATCATACATGCAACAAATGGATCTCTGAGTCTATTTGTTACACCAGCTATGTAGTTGATTCATAAAAATTAAGAAATGACTCAAAGAGATAGGTTATTTAAGGATCTTCGTAGTGCTTTGTCATTCATGCACTATTGTTTTTGGTTTCCTTCCCAATCTCTTCATAATCTTGCTCTTTCAGTGCTAACGTCACGTGTTGTGTAGATTAAATTGTTGAAAATGTGGTCACCGGAGAATATTCTGCTTTCCATTAACATATTAACAGGTGAGGCACACCAGTGGTAATCCACCAGGTTGACCCCATTGACCAAAACCAAATTTCTAAAAGTTCATAATTGTTAAACCACATCTATGCGATAAGATGATAACGTTTTTGGGTCCCTTAAAGCAAATTTCATATCAGAATTTCAAAGCTGGCATACAAATAGTCAAAACTAGCACAGTACTCAATAGTTGAATTTTCTCCAAAAGTACGCGTGAATATTTACTGCTGTCTTCATGGGGGTGGATATTACGGAAGGTACTTGTACAAAGTTTTATTGGAAATGTAAATTATCTTTGGCAATAGTTGGGTGGGAATATTTAATGCTATCCCTTATGAAGGTAGATATTAATCAGAAACGGAAAGAATTTTCAGAAAAAGAAGATACATATGTTCCTGCGATACAATCTGCTAAATATAAGCACTGAAATATTAATGCAGACTATAATAAGAACATCCACAAATGGAGTAGGCAACCAATTGTAGTTTCTTGACTTGGTGCATTTGTTGGAGCAATTGGAGGTAAACAGAAGATTCTTTGGTTAATACAGCCTATTTTGGTGGGAATAGCTTGCACTAGCTGTCAAATAACCAAACCTGTAAGATTGTTATATACATCTTAAAGCTTTTGAATCTGACAGACGGAAAGAGCATAGGGAAGTGAAAACTATGTCACGTTCCAGCATCAACGTCGAGCACGCAGGTAAGCCATCTCTGTGTGTATTCTCATGATGTGTTTTACTTTTATATGACATTTTATTATATAGTGGAAAGTTGTTTGGCTTTTTGGGTTCAGGAAATGAAGAAGTAAATGACAATCCAATCGAGCAAGTGAGGCTAACAGTTCCAATCACCGATGATCCAGCACAACCAGCCTTAACTTTTCGAACATGGGTTCTGGGGATCATAGCATGCGTGCTTCTTGCGTTTACGAATCAGTTCTTTGGGTATCGACAAAATCAGTTATCTATTAGTTCAGTTGCTGCACAGATTGTGAGCCTTCCGCTTGGAAAGTTGATGGCTTCGTTACTGCCAAATAAGAAAATCCATGTCCCGTTCACCAAATGGTCATTTTCACTAAATCCAGGCCCATTCACTCTTAAAGAACATGTGTTGATTACGATATTCGCTAGCTGTGGCTCAGGAGGAGTGTATGCAGTCAACATTATTACAGCTGTGAAGGCATTTTATCAGAGGCATTTGAATCCAGTGGCAGCAATGTTGATGGTGCAGACAACGCAGGTATATATATATAAAAGAGTGGTGGGTTACTTACTATAGAAGATTTGCTTTTGTGATTGATTCTTGTGTTGTATGATATAATCTCATCAGCTGCTTGGATATGGATGGGCTGGCATCTTCAGAAAAATTCTTGTGGACTCCCCGTATATGTGGTGGCCTTCAAATTTAGTCCAAGTCTCGCTCTTTAGGTGATTATTGGAAAAAGAAAAGAAAGGATTCATCAAGTGTCTTGATTATTTAATTGAGTTGAAGAAAATAAATAATAATGCATGCATGCATCCATGTGGGATTTTACAGGACATTGCACGAGGAAGAGAAAAGGAGAAAGGGAGGACTTACCAGACTGCAGTTTTTCAGCATAGTATTCATATCAAGCTTTGCCTACTACACGATTCCAGGCTACCTTTTTCCTTCATTATCAGTGATATCAGTGGCTTGCTTGATTTGGAAGGAATCAATAACGGCTCAACAGATAGGTTCGGGGCTAAACGGGCTGGGGATCGGTTCTTTCGGCTTTGACTGGGCCACAGTGGCCTCCTTTTTGGGATCGCCTCTGGCTAACCCTTTCCACACCATTGCCAACATTATGATCGGATTCTTCTTGCTTGTCTACATTATTACTCCTATTCTTTACTGGACCAACACTTACGATGCCAAGAAATTCCCCATCTTGTCATCCCATACTTTTGATTCCACTGGTCATCCATACAATGTGACACGCATCTTAGATCCTGTTTCCTTCGACATCAATTTAAAGGAATACAACAACTACAGCAAGCTCTATCTTAGTGTACTATTTGCTGTTGTCTACGGCTGTAATTTTGCTAATTTGGCTGCTACTATCACACATGTCGCACTCTTCGAGGGAAAGTATGGACTTTTTTGTTTTCCCTATATATATAACTTATCTACTTTCTTTTGTTAGTATTTTTTTCTGTCAACTCTTAGTAACTTATTTTTAAAAACAAATTTGACAGATCAATTTTGAGAATGTGGAGTAAGGCTAAGGGTGGGATGAAAGAAAACTTCAAGGATGTGCACACTAGAATAATGAAGAAGAACTATGAAAGAGTCCCTGAATGGTGGTTTGCTTCTATCTTGATTGTAAGTATTGCCCTTTCGCTTCTTGCTGTGGAAGGTTTTAACAAACAATTACAACTTCCATGGTGGGGACTTCTCCTGGCTTGTGGGATTGCACTTTTCTTCACGTTGCCCATTGGAATTATTCAAGCCACAACTAACGTTGTAAGTATTTGTTATTATTCACTTAAGGAAAAGACAATTCTTTCTTTTTTCTTTTGTATGTTGATAATTATTTTTCATGCAGCAAGTGGGATTAAACGTGATAACAGAATTGATTATTGGTTATTTATATCCCGGAAGACCTCTTGCTAATGTCACTTTCAAGACTTACGGATATATCAGTATGGTACAAGCCCTTTCGTTTGTTTCGGACTTTAAACTGGGTCACTATATGAAGATTCCACCAAAATCAATGTTCATTGTTCAGGTAATTGCTGTCAAATCACATAATATTAACTTTGGATGTGAATAATACTAGAAATAATTAAAGAAAAAAGAACAATTTGCTATTGCAGTTGGTTGGAACCATTGTAGGTTCATCTACTTACTTTGCCACAGCATGGTTTCTTCTGACAAATATTAAGAACATATGTAATCCCGATTTGCTACCAAAAGGGAGTCCATGGACGTGTCCAGGTGATGATGTATTTTACAATGCTTCAATAATATGGGGAGTTATAGGGCCAGGTAGGATGTTCTCAAAGCTTGGTGTGTACGGGCAGATGAATTGGTTCTTCCTCGCTGGTTTCCTTCTTCCATTTCCAATGTGGATATTGGCACGCAAATACCCTCAGAAGAAATGGATCAAGCTTATCAACGTGCCCGTCATCTTAGCAGCTACCGGAGCTTTGCCTCCTGCAAAACCTGTACACTACATCTGTTGGGCATTTGTAGGTTTCATTTTCAACTATTACGTTTACACTAAGTACAAGGCATGGTGGGCTAGACACACTTACATTTTATCAGCTGCATTAGATGCTGGTCTTGCATTTATGGGTATAGTCCTTTTCTTTTGCCTTCAATCCAGAGACATCTACGGTCCAGATTGGTGGGGTCTTCCAAGCGATGATCACTGCGATTTGGCACACTGTCCTACCGCACCAGGTGTTCTTGTTCATGACTGTCCAACTCCTACACACTGATTGTTATCATATGTGGTTTTATTATATGTTTATTGCCTTTTTTTCTGTTTGCATAACACTGTCAATCCTGTTTTTGCTTCTATATACATTAGGATTTAAGGGAAAATCAGCTCCACATTTATTGGATTTAACACACCAGGTAGCAGTATTTGCAAGTCTTTTCTTTTTTTGGAATTAAAAGAGAATTCTTTATTAACTATAGCCAAGCTATTACTAAGTTACCAGAAGTTCCGGTTATAAGAGAGAATCAACAAAAACAAGAACAAAAAGTTACAAATAGCTCATTCTAAATGTTTCATCTCATTTTCATATCAGTAGTAAGTTGGCTGTGTGCGGATTTAGCTAGCATAATCTTCCTTATCCAGGTGAGGTTAGCTTTATCTAGTTAGTGCTTTTCAGTGTCTTCTCCTTTATAGAGTTTGGAATTCCTCTCTTTCCAAATGATAAAAATGGGGGTGGTAAAAGCTATGTTCAGGATCCCTACATTTTGCTTCAGTTGCTTGGTTTTAGCTAAGATCTAGTTCAACACCCCATTCTACTCATAATTCTGGCTATATTCCCCTAGCTTGTACATAACTTAACTCCATATTGTTTCAGAATATCTGCACTAAAAAAACAAATGCTCTTTATCCTCCATATTCACCATACAAAGTACACAGGTTCGATTAAAGTCTTTTGATTGATTTTTTCTAAGTTAATAAATATTGTAATAAACGCAAACGTATAGCATAGTTGTAGTTAACATGGTAATTATGGGTCGATTTCACAAAGACAGTAATTACCTTTTTCCTAGTATTTAACCTGCAAATCGATTTTGGATTTTAATAAAGAAAGTAAAAACTTAAACAATTTAAAATAAAATAGGTAGCAACATTGAACATAGAAACAAGGAATCACTTAGAAAATTAACGATATTAGAAATTAGTATTTAGGTTTTAAATCTCCCTAAAAAAACCTTAATTGATTAAACTTTTATTATGCAATTGTTTTATTAATTTGTTGAGCCGTGGAGATTCTTATGGTATGCTAATACCTAGCCTTAAGTCTACCAACAACTAATCCTAAAGTTTTCAATCGAATTACTCGGTTAAAGTTTATAAAATTGCTTTACCAATTGGTGAATCCTTCTATTAGGTTTGACCATAATCTGGAAGATTTATATAATTTTATCTCTAGCGTTGCAATCAACTCCTTCCAATTACTATAGATCTATTCAAACTTAGAATTTCTCAATCTCTACATATGAAATCATAGTATGATTTAATATTTTCGGGCCTATTAGAGCATAAATTAAACATGTAATCAAATCACAATAAATCAATCAAACCAATTGCATTAATAAAAGAATCAAAACATTGTTAAAGTGTAAACATAAGGTTCATCTAGCCTAAACACTAACAGGATGTTTAGTTACACATGATAGAAAACGAAAATCAAACATAAATTGAAAGAAAAATGAATAGAAAATAGAGGGTTTGTAATTATAAATCTCCCTTTCAATCCTATTGAATGTTCTTGGAAGGTAGATGTTTGATCTTGTATTCTGATGGATCTTTTGATAATTTCTTCGTGTTTTCCGCTTCTCTAGATCAAAATTACTCCTTGAGAACGACCTCCATGTCTGGAATCACCTCTTAATGTCTACTTCCTTCATCTGAGGCTGTACACATCTTTTTATATTAAATTTTAGGGTTCTAGGGAGATGCACAGGTTGATGTATTGCATTAGACCGTGCATAGCTAAAATGCCCAGAATTGTGAATTTGCATAACCAGAGAGAAGTGTACGTCCTATTGCATGGGCATGCATCCCTTCTATTGCATAGACGCGCACAATTATACCCTATAAACACACTTGAAGTGAATTAAGTACCAAATATATAATAAAAGTATAAAATATCAAGAAAAATACATTAAGTATGGGTATACATATGATCAATTATGCGTCTATCAAACATCCCCACATTTAAGCTTTTGCTTATGCTTAAGCAAAACAATCAAAATTATAAATCTTACACACCAATCCCTCATCAATTTCAATCTGTCTATTTATATTATACATCATCATATCCTGTTAAATCAAATTAACATATAAGTAGAATCAAATTATCCTAAAGTTAACTTTCTAAGTTATATTAATAATAATCACATTAATAATCTCATTGAAAGCAAAAGCATTAATCTTTACACCCTCACTAAGATTTCACTCAATGCATTCAAGTGTTTAGGGTGAAAAGTATCAAAAACTCTCAATCAATGCTTAGTTGAACTCTTACCATATGCTTGTAATAATATTACATCTCCACCACTTATGTATAAACTAGTAACAAAAATCAAAAGGTCTTTATAAGATTGTAATGGGGGCTTAGGTATGGTATGGTTAGGATAATAAAAATAGTTAAATTGAAGGAAATTTACTACACAATACATTCCAAGAATTGTTTACAAATACACATAAGTCCTTTCATTGTAACTCTATTAGTACCATAGTATTCACAATTTTATCTCTTTTTTTCAACTTTTTTCAATCAAATCAATTAATCATTTAGTAACACAATTCAAGAAATATTAGACCTTTTAAGAATTCCAAACAAGTAAATAATGTAAATAACCTTCAAGGTTTAAATCAATAAAAAGTTCTTCAAAGAAAAATAGGCTAAAGGTTAACATGTGGGTATAATCAATGAAAAAGATTAAGGTTCAACTTGGTTATTCCTAAAGGTAAATTTAAAGGTGTGGCAATTATCAAAGAAATAGGCTTAAACAAGTTGTTGAATCTAAGTGCCTTCATCATGTCAATGCTTCTAATTTAACAAATATGGTCTCAGTATGTATAATAAAAAGCAAATTCTAAAATTGTTCTACTACACACGATGGCACACTTCGAATAGAGCTTAAAATTTTTGAAATTTTGATCTTAGGCTTAAAAGCTCACAAAAAAGATACGTATTTGTGTGTAAATAATATGTAATATCATTCAACTTGAATATTTCAATGATTACTAAAAACATGACTTAAAAAACTAATTTTATTCTAACTCTCATCCTTTTACTTACCAATTCAACCAATATTCAGTAATGAAACATAGTATTTACGAAAAGATTTCAACCAATTTGGAATATCAGTTAAAAGAATTTTATAATCAAGATTATAATAAGCTTAAAGAAATCGTTAAATATTCATTAAACCCATCCCTATACTTAAAGTTGTACATTGTCCCCAATGTACACAATACAAGAATATATGAAAGTGAAGGGATTTTGTGGTACTTTCCTAATTGTGACAATTTTCTAATTTCATATCCATCCAATGTTAAACTATATCCTTACAAAATATAAGAAAAAGAGATAAAAATAACAAAAGAAATAAAAATAACACTACTGAAAACAAATATAAAAGCATCATTAATTATAATGTTAGAGAAGACAAGATAATTAATGAAAAGGAAATGAAAAATATACACAAAAGATATAGAAAAAGGAAGAATATACAAATTAAGCATCTCCCACATCTAGTGATCTTGGTTGATCTGACGAAGGAGGATTCTCCTGGTGACGATCCTAGCTAGGTGGAGGAGCTACAAATGAAATGCCCTAGTCAGATGGTGGAGGCTAAACATTAACTCCCAAATGGCTCCCTATCAATACCATCAGCTCTCCCATCCATGTGACTAAAGTCTCGAGCCTACTCATCCACTCCACAAGTTCCACCTACTATCTCTCCAGCTGAGCTATAGTCTATTGGTCCAGATAAAACTCCTTCGGTGCTTTCCCTCTCGTCTGGGATGGCGATGAATGTGGTTGCAGTTGTTCCTCCTTAGGTCCTCTTAATGTTGTAGTCTTGTTGAGCTCCCTAACAAGTCTGTACACTACTCTTATGGTTCCCTAATGTTGATGAACCATGTGTATGTGATGCATTACCCTCAAGTTGAGTGCCACCATGGTCGTCATCTCTTGCGTCGGTGGTAGCCAATCAAAAACTCTCATCCTTCATGCTAGCCTGGTCGTGTAAGGTCTAACATATATCGTGCCAACCTTTGGCACCTGATAAATTGGACAAGTACATATCCCAGATGGATAGGCACCCGCTCACTCATACTTCAGAGGTAGAATACATCCAAGTTATTGACAACAATTGTTTCCACGACCACTCAAAGTATGACTCAGAATACCATGGATATATTTGAGTGTTGAGCTGTGTAAGGTCAAGGCCTTTGACTTGAGTGAATCGTAGTCGTCTTCACAATGTTGAGCCGAATCCAAAAGTACTATGAAAACAGATCATGTGGAAGATCAATCCATAACGCGTGATACTTCAGTGTCCCTGTGTACTCCTAATAAGTGTAAATTACATCATGTTTTAAGATATAGTTTGATATATGTTTAGTTGCTAATTCGATCATTTAGTATATGTTTAAGTTATAATTGTGTTAGTTTGTTAATTATTTATGTTTTAAGTATTTCATAGGTTAGTACAAGTCTTTGTGCTTAAATATTATGTTTGCTAGTATTTCAGGGTCAACATCGAAGAACAGAGGAGTTTTGGTGACGTTTGGGCCGAAACGATGGCCTACGATTGTAACAGAAGCTCCAGATTTGGCCCATGATCATAGCCTACATACCACAATCGTGACAAAAGCCCAAAGAATATGCTACGATCGTGACATAAGGCTTAAATGTGAGTCACGATCGTGGCCTGCATTAGGCAGATGCACAGACACTCACAAATGTTAAGTTTCGAGGGATTTTTTGGACTTTTCAGACCCTGAAAAAATCCTAAGGTCACCCAAAACATAAAGAAGTATAAAAAGAACATAAAGAGGCAAAGAAAGCACTTTTGCATCAACCACCTTAAGAAACCCTAGAGAGAGATCATCAAGAGATAGAGGAAGAGAAAAAGGAAGAGAGAAGAGGAGAAGAAGCCGACTCAAAGTACTTCCTGGATCAGGAGGTTTTTTGACATCGCTGCCTCCCGTCATCTATTTTAGATTGTATTTCCTGTTATTTTAGTTTTATTATTGTATATAATTGGATTGAATAGTTAATGATAGGATCTAAATGTCAAGGATGTTATAAACTCATCTTCGTAATTTTATTTTTGAATTAATGAGAATTTGATTGTTTATGTGTTTATAGATATTGTTGTGGTTTGATTCTGCTATTGCATAATTCAATAATGAACTGAGAGTGTGAATCAAATGAAAAATGATTAAATTGGACTAACAAGAGTTAGGTAATTTAATAGAAATCAAAATTAAATCAGATCGGTAATTTATGCAAAGAGAGATCTTGTGTAGATTTCTGATAGTTTATTAGAGAACTTCAGAACTAATTAGGGTTTTAGATAGGTTGTGAATTGAGAGATTTCAACCTCCATAATCTAATTAGGGTTTATGATTTAGGGTCAATGGTTATAACTCGAAAGAGAGTAATCAACCCTAGGATAGTCTAGAACCAACAATCTCATAATTCATAATTAGTTAGGTTAACATTAAGGATAGGTAAAATTCCCTTTCTCTCAATTTGTAATTTCCTTCGATTGATTCCTGAGTGTGTTGCAAATTGTTTAATAATTATTGTTTTCGTGTTTGATTCTTAATTTGATTGATTGAATTACATTCTTGTATTAGTTTCGTTACTCTTAAATTTGTGTTATTTCGCGGGATCGACACCTTTGGTACTACGCTAATAAACAGTGCGCTTGTAAATTATCGAGTGTTAAATATTAAAACTTACACACAACCAAACCTCTATCAACTCCTGATCGTGCAGATTTATGACAATGGAGAACTCAATAAACCTCATTTGGTGCATCTCCCTCATCATCCTAAATTGAATTGAGTTCGGGTGATCCTCGTTGTAATATCCCTTCTCTATAGAGAATATGGAGAGGACCTCTAAAGTTAGCTCTCTATAAGATGATTCCACGATTTCAAAGAATCGAGACCATATTCCTACGTTTAGTAACTCCCTTACTTGTTGAGCTAAACCAATATACTCCGAAGCCTCCCAATCGATGCATCGATTAGCTCCAAATTTCTTGTCGTTTAACCTTTAATGTTGTTCTTCTTTAGCCCCAGCATTAAATAAAAGCATCCATAGCCTCTTTGGGGGCTAGGTTATCATAGATGACTTGCCTCAATGCCTCTTTCTTGGAGTCTATTTTTCATATCATGATCGTTTCATTTTGCCTAAAAATTTAAGAAATGTGAGAAACTGACATATAAATCACTAAAATACACTTTTCCCTACACTTAATTTTGATCATGCTCAATATTTATTAATTGCAAAAATAAACTAAATGATAGTGGTAGGTTGTATAATATTTTAGTGGGTAGTTTAGTGTGTGTTTAGTTGTTAAATTGAATAATTAGTGCATGTTTAGGTTAGGATGGTGTTATTTAGTTAGAGACTTGTGTTTTGAATGTTTTGTAGGTCAGAGCATGCCATTAAGCTTAAATTTTGTTTATTTAAAGTGCCTTGATGTGTTTGTTAATGTTTCAGATCAAATATCGAAGAACGGAGAGGATTTGGAGCTAAACTAGAACAAGGCCCTTCTACCATGATTGTGACAGGGAGCAAAATCTTGGGCCATTATTGTGGCCCTATGGTTCAAGATGGCCTGCGCGACAGA
>JANQAP020439584.1:0-15881 GCA_026874005.2 Erythroxylum coriaceum | reverse complement strand
TTTGTAGTTCATGTAACCTTTGTGTATTGAGATTTTGGATTTTGTTGTAATGTGGCTTGAAAGGTCATTATAGCTTTATACAACCCTTTGTTGAGGGTAATGAAATGTAATTGATGAAAGTTAGTTGTAATTACTATATTAAAAAGTATGATGAAATGTATTATGAGATTTTTGATTAAATGTTGGGTTAGGATATCCGTATTCTGAATATGAGTTAGACTCCGGAAACGGGGTCTAACATGCATATTTCAAGAGGTTTGAGAAAGATGATTTTATAGTCTTGTTGTTGTATGTAGATGACATATTGGTAGCAGGCCCCAATAATAATCGTATCAAAGAATTGAAGGCACAGTTGGTTAAGGAATTTTAAATGAAGGACTTGGGACCAACAAATAAGATTCTAGAGATGCAAATTCACCGAGATAGATATAATAGGAAGATTTGGCTTTCTCAGAAGAATTATTTGAAAAAGATCTTGTGGCAATTTAACATGCAAGATTGTAAGTCAATTTATACCCCTCTTTCTGCTCATTTCAAGTTATCCTCAAGTATGAGTCTTAGCAATGAAGAAGAGAGGATGGAGATATCTCGAGTACTGTATGCATCAGTAGTGGGAAGCTTAATGTTCGCTATGATTTGTACAAGACTAGACATTGCACATGCAGTGGGAGTAGTTAGTCGATACATGGAGAATCCTGGTCAAGAGCATTGGAATACTATTAAGAGGATTCTCAGATATATCAAGGGAACCTTAGATGTTGCATTATGTTGTGGAGGATTAGATTTTACTGTCAAAGGATATGTTGATGCTGATTATGCAGGTGATCTTGATAAAAGTAGATCCACTACAAGATATGTGTTTACATTAGCTAGAGGAGCTATGAGCTGGGTTTCAAAATTGCAGTCAGTTGTGGCTATGTCAAGAATAGAAGCAGAATATGTAGCAGCTACATAAGCCAGTAAAGAAGTAGTATGGTTAAAGATGTTGTTGGAAGGACTTGGGTATAAACAAGAGAATATTACTCTGTTTTAAGATAACCAAAGTGCTTTGCATCTTGCAAGGAATCCAGCATTTCATTCAAAGACAAAAAACACATTCGAGTTCAATACCACTTTGTTCGTGAGAAAGTGGAAGAAGGAATAGTGGATATTTTAAAAATTCATACCATGGATAACCTGGTAGATTTTGTGACAAAAGCAATCAACGTTGACAAGTTTATATGGTGTCGATCCTCGTGTGACCTGGCAAAGACGTAAGCAACATGAAGCAGCAAGGTAGAAAGAATAATGTGAAGATTTGATTGACTCTCAATCAAATCTTCAAGTGGGAGAATTGTAAAAAATGGTAGGCATTGAAAACAATACCTACCAAAGTTGATTTGTCAAAAATGATAGGCGTCATTTTTGGTGCCTAACCACTTCTCCCGCCTATAAATAGGTAGGAGATAAACAAAGAGAATATAGGCAGAACAACAAGAGAGACAGAGGTGATAGAGAAAAGAGAGAGAGAGATAAAAATATTATACGTATTTTTGTGGGTCTAGTTATTCTCTTTATAATTCTCCAATTTTTTCAGTAATAAAATTCTTTTATCCTTGCCCGTGGTTTTAACCCTAATTTAGGGGTTTTTCATGTAAAATCTGTTTGATTATTACTATTCCTTCAGTCCTATTTAGCTGTGAACCTGCTCTAATTTGGTCGATTTTTACAGCAGTTGATTGTTAACGATTGTATTAGTAGTTGATATAGCCGTTGTAGGAGAAGAGGAGAGTAATGATTATATAACTGAATTTTCTCTCTGTCCTACTCTGCTCCAGTTTTCTTTCTTCCTACTTCTTACGTTTTTTAGAATTTGCCAACCCTAGAATAATCTTTTGGATTATAGTAAAACTTGTATCAAATTGGTATAAGAGATTTGTTCCTATCTATAGTTGATGTTGAGAGATGGTTGAAGGAACAAGGGAACAGGAGTTGCGACGGATGGAAGAAGCATTGAGGGGTCAAATGCAAGAGTTGGAAATAAGACACGAACGGGGTATGCAAGAGCTTAAAGATTAGATTACTAAATTATTTCAGCATGATCATAGTGATAACGGAGTAAGAGGGACCACTGATCAAAGAGTTTCAGAAAATGGCAATGGTGAGGGAAGTTACGGAAGTTGTTACATGATCGCTATAAGATGTAGCAAGATTGAGTTACCAGTGTTCAAAGGGGAAAACTTGCATACATTGGTGTTCAAATGTGTGTAATTTTTTACGCTCGACCGTACACCATCGAAGTTAAAGGTGAGTCTTGTGACGATGTACTTAGAAGGAGAGGCTCTTGCTTGGCATAAGTTGTATGTGCAGAACAGAATGACGAGGGATCCTCCTAGCTAGGGGGATATTTGCTAGCTCTCAAACAACATTTTGGAGAGACGACTTTTGAAGACCCAATTAGAGAACTTAAAGACTTGAAATAGAAAGGTACAGTTAAAGAATACGGTGAAGAGTTCGATTTCTTGTCGCATAAATTGGTGATGCCAGAACCATACTTGGTGAGTATGTTTTTAAAAGGGTTGAAATCAGAAATTGAATACCTGGTAAAGTTGTGGAGTCCAAGAACTCTCCAATAAGCATATGAGTTCGCTCGAAAGCTTGAGATGGTGGTGACATAGTGTGGATTTACGGGAAGAGTGCACCAGAGAGGGGCTTATGCTGCGAGTCCTCTAAATGCCATAAGGTCACCTAGACTTTTACCTACTCCACCACAAGTAGGTCTAAAAGGGGAAAGGGAGGTTAAATGGAGTAAAACAATCTTTAACAAGGAATTAAATGAGAAAGGAGCAAAAGGATTATGTTTTTAGTGTGAGGAAAAGTATGTCCATGGCCATAAATACAAAAAGAAGATGTTACACATGTATATTGTGGAAGATGAACAGGAGAATGAAGAGAGTGTTTCGATAGAAAAAGAAGATCTACCCAACATATCACTGTAAGCAATGTCGGGAGTATCAATGGAAAAATATCAACAAATTAAGGTACAAGGTATGTTGAACAATATTATGATACATATACTGGTGGATGGGGGGAGTACACATCCTTTTGTGGATTGGAAACTTATAGATAGATTAGGAAAATAGTTAGAATAAGTGAAGGAATTATCTGTGATGGTTGGGGGAGGAATAAAGTTGAGCTGTAAGCATATATGTAGAAATTTACGTTGGCAGATGGGAGGTCGGGAATTTTGTACTGACGCCCTGGTGATAGACATAGGGGTACTGATATGGTATTAGGGGTGCAGTGGTTGTCGGAGTTGGATGATATTGTGTTTAATTATCACAAAGGATTTATAAAATTCTATTGGCTGGGTGAAGAGATGGAGCTCACGAGCTTAAGACACCAGAAGTTGGTGCAATTACCTAATAAAAAATTAACAAAAATATAGAGTGATAAGGATATCATCTGTTGTTTCATGATAGTGTCAAAAATGACAGAAGTGGGAAATAGGGAAATTAAACAAGTTGAATTAAGAGTGGCAGAAGTACCAAATACAAAGGAGGGATTGGAAACTAAACAAGTTGAATTGAGAGTGGTAGGAGTACGAGATACAGAGGAGGGATCATTTTTGCTTTTTAAAGACAAATTACAGGGGTTGTTGAAACAATTTGCAGTAGTATTTGAATAGCCAAGAGGATTACCTCCATCTAGATTCCACGATCACAGGATTCCATTGAAAGAAGGGACGAGGGCCATAAATCTTCGACTTTATCAGTATGCAAGTTTGCAGAAAAATATGGTGGAGGATTTGGTAAATGACATGCTCCAACAGGGTATCATTTGTCAGAGCGTCAGCCCATTCTCTGCTCCGATGATACTGATTAAAAAGAAGGATGGATCCTGGGGATTCTGCGTTGATTACAAATCTCTCAATCAGTGCACGATTAAGGATAAATTTCCCATTCCCTTAGTGGAAGAACTTTTTGATGAATTAAATAGAGTGACATGTTTCTCAAAGTTAGATCTACGGGCTAGCTATCATCAAATCAGGGTGCGTGAAGAAGACATCTATAAAACTAACTTCCGGACACATGAGGGACATTATGAATTTCTGGTAATGCCCTTTGGCCTAACAAATGCTCCTGCCACCTTCCAAAGCTTAATGAACCAGATCTTTAAACCATATTTACGGAGGTTTGTTTTAGTATTTTTTTGATGATATACTCATTTACAGTCATTCTTTCGAGCTACATTTAGAACATCTGAAATTGGTTTTGGAGGTTTTGGTAAAACAATAACTCTATATTAAACTTTCCAAGTGTTCTTTTGGTGTAGATCGGGTAGAGTATTTGGGTCATATTATTAGTGGCCTTAGTGTGTCTACTGATCCTTAGAAGGTTAGTGCAGTGTTAAATTGGCCACAGCCTCATAATGTTAGACAGCTTCGATGGTTCCTTGGATTATATGGGTATTACAGAAGATTTGTCAAGAATTATGGGCAAGTGAGCAAACCGTTGACAAATTTGCTTAAAAAGGATTCATTTGTGTGGAATGAGGAAGCAACGATTACTTTTGCAGCTTTGAAATATGCCTTAACATTAGCACCTATGTTGGCTCTCCCAAATTTTCAGTAAACGTTTGTTGTTAAGGCTGATGCAAGCGGGGAGGGCATTGGAGCTGTATTGATGAAGAACAATCACTCAATTGCATTCGTCAATAAAACCCTTTCCAGTAAGTATAAACATCTTTCTGTTTATGAGAAAGAATTCTTGGCTATAGTGATGGCGGTGAAGCAGTGGCCCATTTTCTTATTGGTCTCCATTTCCTTATCCAGATTGATCATCATAGTCTGCAATATTTGTTGGACCAGAGAGTAACAACTCCTTTCTAACAAACTTGGCTACCGAAGCTTTGGGGGTTCGACTTTTCTGTTACATATAAAAAGGGCATGGATAATTCAGCTGCAGATGCTTTGTCCAGAGTTAGCAGTTTGGAGTTATTTACTCAGACTATATCATAGGTTCAAACCGAATTGTTGTCTAAGATTTATGAAAGTTGACAAAGTGATGTGTCCATTCAAAAGTTACTACAATAGATTCAACATGGGGACTACAAGGGCACGATTTATTCATGGCAAGATGGTATTTTATGATGAAAGGGTCATATTGTAGTGGGTCATTCAATTCCATTACGTTAGAAAATTGTTGAATTATCTCACTCTTTAACACACGGAGGTCATTCGGGTTGGCTTGGTACTTATAAAAGAATCAATGTGTTTTTCTTTTGGAGAAGGTTGTAATGTGATGTTCGTGAGTTTGTAAGGAAATGTGATGCTTGTGTAAAAAACAAGTATGAAACTGTAGCTTCTCCAGGTTTAATGTAACCTCTTCCTATTCCTCATCAGATATGGACAGAGATCAGTATGGATTTTGTTGAAGGCCTACCATCATCGGACGAATTTTTAGTTATTTTCACAGTGGTTGATCACCTGAGCAAATATGCTCATTTTATGCCCTTACGCCATCCATATACTACTAAAAAAGTCACCTGAATATTTATGGATAATGTTTTAAAATTACATGGTATGCCTCAGACGATTGTAAGTGACAAGGATGTTATTTTTACTAGTTAGTTCTGGACGACCTTGTTTCGTTTAAAAGGTGTTACACTCCAATTTTTGACGACTTACCACCTCAATCTGATGGACAGACTGAGGTGCTAAATTGCACTTTTGAGATGTATCTGAGGTGTATGACGTCGGACTGTCCTAGCCATTGGAGTCGTTGACTGTAGTTGGTGGAATGGTGGTATAATACCACCTTTCATTCGACCATTCAGATTACACCTTTTTAGGTTGTATATAGGTATCCACCTCTTGTCTACAACCTGTATATGGCGGGGGATTCTGCGTGTTAGCGGTCGATCAATTTTTGTTAGAGAGGACTACCATGGTTAATATACTGCACTTTCATTTACAACATGCTCAATATCAGATGAAGCAATTAGCTGATTGACTTCACATTGAGAGTGTCTTTGAGGTGGGTGAGTTTGTGTATTTGAAGTTACATCCATGAGAATAATGTTTAGCGTTGTGTTTATTAGAAATTAGCTGCTTTATTCTACAGGCCATTCAAGGTGGTGAAGAAGGTGGGCTCTGTAGCTTATACTCTGGAATTGCCAGCTGATTGTAGGATTCGTCCTACATTTCATATGTCGCAATTGAAGCGACGAGTGTCAGATGCCACTTTGGTATCTCCAGTTTTACCTTCTTCCTTCTCTTCAGTGCTTCGCACTCCGGTGGCTATTCTCGATCATCGTTTGGTTAATCTTCATAATAAGCCTACTGTACAGATATTGGTAAAATGGTCATCATGATGTCTCCTGGGAATTTCTCTATGACATTCAGCAATGTTTTCCTGCGGTTAACCTTATGGACCAGGTTCTTGAGAGGGAGAGAATTGATATAGGCATTTAAGGAAGACGATGTAAACGGTGTAGTATTGGATCAGATGTTACAAGATGGTGAGGGAGCTAAGTAATGTGAGAAACTGTGATGTAGTTTAGTGATTAGTAATAATATGTAGTCGTGAAAAGTATAGTCAAGATTTAACGAGATTGGTTGATTGTTAACGGTTGTAGTAGTAGTTGGTATAGCTGTTTGGTTGACAAAATCTGCAAGCGTATAGAATCGTTTCTAGTACCTACAAATCAATTATTCCAAGGTTATATCCCACAAGGACTAAGATACTCACTACTAAATTAATCCTAATTACTTGAACCAAATTAACAAGAAAATTAAAAGATGATTGGATTAGAGCAAACAATAAATTGTAAAGACTGTAAATAAACAAACAAGGTAAATATGATGATTTAGACATAGGGCTTTGGGGTTCACCAATTTAAGAGATTGATCGATAAATTATGGAATTAATTGAAAGATGAGTTATAATAACAATTGCACAAATTCACTTATATTCTCTCTCAAGACATATAAGAATATCTAACTAGTTGACTACCATTTTTTAATGCAAAACCTAACTAGTCAAATTCATTATGAACAAGTAACCATAAGTTATCACACTTGTTCAGGGTATCTCTATCTCTAAATCTAATGTGTTTATCTTCCTAGTACACAAATCATACTTCACCTCTCAGTCCATCATATGATTCCTAAGGTTGTATTTATGGTGATCAAGCAGAGAAACAACAATGAAGTTCAAGAAAGATAAATATAACCCAAGAACTTTCATTCAACACCAATCAATCCATAAAACATAAATCAATCCCCAAAATAGGCTACATCCCTAACCTTAAATGAGGTTTAGTTCCAGAACATGATGAAAGAATCTACAAATAAAGATAATCAGCATCCAAGAAAAGGGTAGAGAGAGAAGATTGAGAGAACACAAAATAAGCTTGCTTCCAATGCTTGATTCAATCCTCCTTCTTCCTCTTCTTTGCCTCTTTTGGGTGCCTCCTTTGTGTGCTGCCTCGTTTTCAATGCCAGAACTCCTCTTTTGGTCTTAAAAATGAGTATTTATAGTGTCTTGGGCTCAAAGAAACTTAGTTTTTGCCAAACAGGGGAAGGAGGATCGTAACAGTGCCGTCAAAGTCTGTGAGGCAGACCTTCATGTCTTTTGGGCAGACATTTTCTGTCTTTTGGAGCAAATTTTGCCAGAGTCCATTAGGTGGACTTTTTCGAGTTTTCCAGCTTTCCATTTTTGCTCATGTCCGTTTGGAGGGACATTATGTCCGCTGGGCGGACATATAATGGACATCTTTAGAAATATGCAATTTTGACCTTTTAGACGACAAAATCTCTTCTTAGAGTCTTCACGGAAGTTATAGAACTCGGAGTCCTCTTTAAAAACATACTTGAATGACCTTAATCTAACATCCATAGTGAAAATTATGTTCCTTGCCCCAAAATCTATCCATTTGCACCTATTGAGCAATAAAGTTAAAATGTGAAAGAATTAACCAAATAAAGCTCAAAATTCACATAAAGATAAGTCAAATTAGTTCCAATTCATCCCAAAATCATATATACATACTTTGACTTATCAAATTCCCCTACACTTAAACTATTGCTTGTCCCCAAGCAAAAATAAAAGAAAACTAACTACTAAATCCGCAAACAGGTTATTGATTCCATTTTCGTAGGTGTGCAGTGGCATTTAGCATATGCCACAAGCCTTTAAACCACTATGCGTCCATAATGGAGGAGTTATAGTCTCCTGAGGGTTTATTTAAAAAGAACGATACCTACAAACATTTTTTTTCATCATTCCACACCTAATCATCATCATAGCTCAATCCAATAAGTTGAAAGCTTTATAGTTAAGATTTGAAATATAGACATAGGGCCACATAATAGTTCATAAATTAGATCACAAACTAAGCAACAATAAGACATTATAATGCTTCAGTTAATCAAATTCACATGCCATGAATGAAGTCTCTCATAAAGCATTCACTTTCACACGCAAGTGTTTAAGGGTGACTCTCAATCATCTTCTAATGCATGTCTCTTACCATAAACTTGAATCTTATCTACTTCTCCACTACTCCCATCTATGACATATCCATGAATCAAAAAGGTCTTTATTCCTTTAGTTGTAATGGGGTCAAAGGGTAAAGTAGGCTAAGAAAGAAAGGATAAGAATTCAAACATTCAATAGTTAGTAGAGCAGAAACTACAAATATTACAATCATCATTGGCGAAATTTACTGAGAAATTGTACAACAACCATAATACTTAGGAAACTCCACTAACTCTATTATCAAAATTTCCATCACTCTTTCACCTTGGAATCTGAAGTGAACATGCCCAACTTTTTTAAAACACCATTTAGATGCCAAATTTTTTTTCACTTTTTCACTTTTTTTAATTTTATTTTTCAACATGTTCCTTCAATTTCTGTAGAAAACACTCCCACATTTCTTCTTTTGTATATCTATCAATAAGAGTATTGAATGCACAACATTTATAGCTCTACTAACCATCGAACAAAGGTAAATTTGTTTTTTTTGGTTCAAGGTTCTTTAGAATAGGTTTACAAAGAAAAAGGCTCAAATACATTCAATAGGCACAAAGGGTTCACTAGGGGATTGGTATATGAAAAGGGTTGGCTATTTAACTCAAGCTCAATCCTAGTGTCTTTTATCACTTTCATGAACATACCATAACATGATTATGTAACCTTGAAAAGATGCAATGCAAGTTCTAGAAGTAAACATACATAGAAGAGAAAATTATATCACTCATAAGAAAAATAGGATTGGGTGCAATCCTTTAGGCTCAAAATAGCTCACTCGGTGATGTTTACTCATTCAATAGCATGCTCATTCAATCAATTTAACATTATAGCATCCAATTGTGACAAGGTATGTAATCAATTTAACCATATTATGTATCTTATTTAAGATCAATCGTACTCATAATACAATTAACTCATTAAATTAGATTATAATGACAATTCGAATGTGAAAGATGTACAAGTGTGCAAACTTGCATGATGAAAATATGCAAAATTAATTAATGTAAACTACACAAAATAAAGGTTAATATACATTTTTTTTGGAAATTGTAAGAGAAATTGTAAGATACTTCAATGCAAAATAATGCATACAGAATCATCAATTTATCCTCCCCCACACTTAGAATCAACATTGTCCTCAATGTTGGGTAAGATAAAAAAAAGAATAATGCGAAGAATGGAATAAGGAGTAAGGGTAAAGAAACCCCCTGAAATAACCAATTGCATTGTTAAGAAACTAAGTTCTGCACCTTGTATTCCTATCTTCCGTCAAGCTATAAATGAAAAAAATTATGGAGATAGAACAAACTAACACTGAAGTTATCCTTACAATTTGCCAAAGTGAAAGAAACAAAATAAAACATAGGTCTGATTAAAATAAAGTGCGAAGTTAAATGCAAGAAATTGAAAATGCATATGCAATCCTAGATCCTATGGTATCACTATCCCGAAGGAGGTGACTGTTGCTTTAAGAAAGCCCTCAACATATCTTCAATCCTGGTTTGTGAAGTCGCAAGATTTGCCACTTCAGCTCGAAGATCTCTAACTTCTTCCCAGACTTCTTGCAACCAAGCCAGAACCTGATTGTCCCCTAGAACTGGATTAGCTCTAGATTGTAGTGCAGTAGGTGCATTTGGATTGTCCCTTTCTCGATGTAGATTGAACCACTTGTTAGGAGCATATTCTCTATAGTTAAATTTCCTTATTTTATCATCATTGATGACATCCACATTAGTAGTATAGGCCACTTCTTCATTTCGCTTGAGGATCTTGAGACGCCCAAATAGCTGGCTAAATAACACTGGAAACATAAACCTATTCATCTCAGCCTTGTGATGGACTACTTGCCACATAGAAGTTATTATCATCTGGGCAATAGCAATGCCCTAGAATTGGTCATCCTGGAAAAACATCTTGTCCAAAATGTATAAGTCTTCATTAAGGAGGTACCCTGAATCACTAGCCTTAGGCATTTCATTATGAGCAAGTAGGAATGCCACCAATCTAGGTCTAATATGAAGGGAATTGCAATCCATAAAGGTGCACTGGTTTGTGAATCGCATAGCAGCTCTAATCCTAAGTCGAGACATAGCTTCAGATTTATCCCATTGACTATCAATTATACATTTTGCCCGTTTGTCAAAAGATGAAACTTGGCCTCCCACTGGTTGCTCTAAATGTTCATTAATCAGATCTTCTTTTATGACCACTGCTTTTCCATTGACTTGAGAATTGAGCAATTGAGGTTGTTTATTGGCTACCTCACTAAGGTTGGCATAAAATTGTTTCACCACAATTGGGTAGTATGCATCTTTGAGGTCTAATAGTTTTCCCTAATGAAATTTGTCCAAGTTTGTCCTCACATTGCATGCTTCATCAATACCCTCTTCCACTGAGACTTCGATCACAAATTTATTGTTCTTTTTCTTGTTAAAACAAGCTGCACATTGCTCATTGATGAACATAGCTTGATCAAAATCCAGTTCCTCTGCTTCTGCAACCAAATTTTTACCCCTAGTAGCTCTTGAAGATTGAGCAGTACTCTTCTTCGCAATTTACTTAATTCGTGATATTGAATGATAGCCACACAACTAGTTATACTCTCAACAAAGCAGAGCTTAATCTTAACATCCAACTAGCAATCTCAACCATAAACTCAATTGCAACAACACAAAGCCAAAACAGTTTCAATCTCAACCACAAACCAACACTCTCAATTTCAACCACAATCTAGCAATCTCAACATAAGCACAACCCAACAATCTCAACACAAGCCAGCAATCTCAACCACAAACACGACCCAACAATCTCAACACAAAATCTCAATCAACCACAATCATATGGATTTTAAGCATCGACCAGAAATTTTATCCATGATTTTACCCATAGTCAGGAAAGAACACTTACCCATGCCAAATCGAAATAAATATTGTGGATAATCAACCAGAAACCTCAAAAAGATCCCCCAAAATTATGAACAGGAGTTGTGGTGGCAATATCGTGGTAGAAGAGAGCAACCGAGGAATGACGTAGGAGACTAGGGTTTGGGTAGGTGGGAATGTTGTGGGATGGTGCTGTCGAAGGGAAGAGAGGAGGACAATAAGAGAAGAAAACGTAGGGAAATCTGGGTGAGAAGGTGAAGGGCATGAAGGTTAGAAGAAGAAAATAAGGTGGAGAATGCAGGGAGGGTGGAGAGAGTGCGGGAAAGAACAGGGAAAATAGGTTTTAAAAGTGAGTGCGAGTAATGTCCGTTAAGCGAACTTAATGTTCGCTAAACTGACATTCTCGGGTTTCCTGCTCTGGTATGATGTTGATGAGTCTATTAAGTGGACTTAATATCCGTTAAACGAACATTCTAAGGTTTCTTTAGTTGCAGTGAGATTACCGAGTTCGTTGGGCGGACCTTCTCTTTTTTCTAAGCTTCGTTGATATTTCTGAGTCTGTTGAGCAGACTTCATGTCAGCTGAACAGACCTTCTCTATGACTATATGGCCCTCTCATTTAGTTCACCGTTATTTTGCCCATTTTAACTACTCAATGATACCATAAGACTATATATATGATGTATGAATGAAAATAGTAAAAATATTAAATGAAATAAAGAGACATTGCAACTTACCTCCTCCACACTTAACATGGGTTTTACCTCTAGAATCGATGAGTCGTGATCATGCTATTCCTCATGCTAATAGGAGGTGTCATTAGGATGTCTCATAAACTCTAACTCTATGCAACACACAGTAAATTAGAATAAGAAGATATGAAAAAAATGAAATTACTAAAATAAAAAAAGAGTTAGAAACGTTGGGTTGCCTCCCAACAAGCATTAAATTTAATGTCCTCAGCTGGACTAGGCTACCATGATGTTAATTTTGGAATGTCATGGTGGAAATATATCTAACCATCTCTCCTTTAAAATAGTGCTTGAGTCGTTGCCCGTTGACCATAAAAGGCTTTTGTTCATCCCTTCCAATCTCCATAGCTTTATGTGGGTATACCTTGGTCACCACGACAGGTCCAAACCATCTTGATCGCAATTTCCCTAGAAACAATTTTAAACGAGAGTTAAATAGCAAAACTTTTTGACCAGATTTAAATTCTCGCCAAAGGATATACTTGTCGTGGAAAGCCTTGGTTCTCTCCTTGTATACTAGAGCATTCTCAAAAGCATCTAGGTGAAATTCGTCTAGTTCATTCAACTCCATCAGCCTCCTCTGTCCAGCTCATAGTTCAACTTCCGGATTGCCCATAACGTCTTGTGCTCAATTTCAACCGGAATATGGCAAGATTTTCCAAAGACTAACCTGTACGAGGACATGCCCAGGGGAGTCTTGTCAGTTGTCCTGGACACCCAAAAGCTTCAATGCCCAATCCTTTCTTGAGGTATTAACAGTTTTTTCCAAAATTTGTTTGATTTTTTTGTTCGACACCTCAACTTGTCCACTGTTTTGGGGGTGTTAAGTGGTTCTAAACTTAAAATGGCACCCATATTTTGCCAAACGAGATTTAAATTGATGATTCTAAAAATGTACCCTATTGTCAGTGATTATAACTTTTAAAACTCCAAATCTTGAAAATATATGCTTTTTGACAAATTTCACAACACTAGCTCCAGTGTTGTTTGACAAAGTTGTGACTTCCACGTGGATACATAATCAACCACCACAAGGATGTATTCATTACCAAAGGATATTGGAAACGGTCCCATAAAGTCCAGACATACATCAAAGAGTTTAACCTCTAAAGTCCCTGACTGAGGCATCTCATGCTTCCTACTGATGTTCCCTGTTCTTTGACACCTATCACATGTCATAACAAAAAGTTTTGGCATCCTTAAAAAAAGTAGGCCAATAAAAGCCGGATTGTAAAACCTTTGCCACTGTTTTGTTAGCACCATAGTGTCTGCCATAAGGAGAAGCATGGCAATGATATAGTACTGACCACATCTCCTCATCAGGTATACATCTTCTAAATATTCCATCAGCACACCTTCTAGAAAGCAACGGGTCTTCCCAAAAGTAATTCCTCATCTTAGATAAAAATTTCCTTCTCTTATAGTATGAATAATCACTAGGAATAATGTTAGACACTAGAAAATTAACATGATCAGCAAACCAAGGAACATTTTCCTTAACAGACCACAGATTCTCATTAGGAAAGGCATCATTAATCGGTTCAGCTCCCATCTTGTTACCTTACTCAAGTCGTGAAAGATGATTAGCTTCCTAATTTTTGGATCCCTTTTTGTCTCTAATTTCCATATCAAATTCCTGAAAGAGTAAGATCCATCTGATCAACCTTAGTTTGGCATCTTTTTTTGTAAGCAAATATTTCAAGGCAGAATGGTCGGTGTAAACAATGACTTTGGACCCAACAAGATAAGATCTAAATTTATCAAATGTAAACACTACTGCTAGCAATTCTTTCTCTATAGTAGCATAATTAATTTGAGAATCATTAAGAACTTTGCTAGTATAATAAATGACATGTAATTTCTTATCAAGTTTTTGTCCTAAGATAACCCCAAGTGCATAATCACTAGCATCACACATCAGCTCAAAAGGGAAATTCCAATTCAGTGCGGCCATTATAGAGGCTGAGGTAAGTTCCTTCTTCAACCTATTGAAAGCATCAAGACATTCATTAGTAAATTCAAAAGGGATTTCCTTTTGTAAAAAAGCAAATAAGGGTTTAGAAATCTTAGAAAAATCTTTAATAAATTTGCGATAGAACCCTGCATGCCCAAGAAAACTCCTTATTGCTCTAACCGAATCGAGTCGTGGTAATTTATTGATGACTTCAATTTTTGTTGGATCCACCTCTATTCCACTATTTGAAATTTTGTAGGCTAGGATGATCCCTTCTTGTACCATAAAATGACACTTTTCTCAATTTAACACAAGATTGGTTTCTTCACATCTCTGTAGAACCTATTCTAGATTGAACAAACATGCATCAAAAGAAGAACAAAAAAAAAGAAAAGTCGTCCATAAATACCTCAATTATTTTCTCCACTATGTCGGAGAATATGGACATTATGTAGCGCTAGAAAGTGGCAGGAGCATTGGACAACCTGAAGGGCATCCTACGATACACAAACGTACCATAGGGACAAGTGAAGGTGGTCTTCTCCTAATCCTCTGGGGCTATGGGAATTTGGTTATACCCTGAATAACCATCTAAAAGGCAATAATAATCAGGCCCTGTTAATCTCTCCAACATTTGATCAATAAAGTGGAGAGGGAAGTGATCTTTTCTAGTTGCTGCATTTAATTTCCTGTAATCTATACAAACCCTCCACCCTGTCACAACCCTAGTGGAAATTAACTCATTACTATCATTAGAGATGACAGTTATGCCACCTTTCTTTGGTACCACTTACACAAGACTTATCCAAAAGCTATCAGAAATAGGATAGATAATTCCTGCATCAAGTAACTTAAGTACCTCAGATCGCATAACTTCCTTTATGTTAGGATTGAGCCTCCTCTGATTTTACACACTAGGTTTGTGGTTTTCCTTTATTAAAATCCTGTGAACACAAATAGAAGGGCTAATTCTCTTTATGTCAGCAATATTCCATTCAATAGTCGATTTATGTTCACGTAACACCCTTAATAACTTCTCTTCTTGAGAGGAATTCAAAGAAGAAGAAATAATAACTAGATATGTATTTGATTCTCCCAAGAACGCATACCTTATATGAAATGGAAGTTGTTTTAATTCAGGTTTCAGTGGCTTAAATATGGAAGGTAACAATTTAGGTTTAGGAGGGCCCAATTCTTCAATTTGAGGTCTATACCTAAAACCATTACCTTGCAATCTATATGCATAGTCCACTAACTCATCATCCAATTCATTCTCATCTATTCCTAAAGCTAGGCATATCTCTAAAGCATCATCATACATTAATTTAGGAATAGATTCAAGTGTAAGAGAATCAATTAAATTTATCCTATAGGTGACTTTATCGAAAAAGGGTCCCTTTAAAACATTGAAAATGTTAAACACCTCTTCCTCATCAACAATTCTCAAGGCCAACTTACCATTTGGGACGTCAATCAATGCTCCACCAGTGGCTAAGAATGGTGTTCCTAAAATTATAGGAACCTGCATATCGAAATCCATCTTAAGCACAACAAAGTCAGTTAGAATTATAAGCTTACCAAATTTTACTAGGAGGTCCTCAACTATACCAATAAGGTATCGAATTGATCTTGCAGCAAGTTGCAATGAAATTGTAGTTAGTTTGAGTTCACCAATTCCAAGCCTATTATAGAGAGACAAAGGAATAAGATTAATACTTGCACCTAGGTCACATAAGCATTGAAAAACATTAAAAGCACCAAAGTGATAAGGAAT
>JANQAP020439480.1:0-15883 GCA_026874005.2 Erythroxylum coriaceum | reverse complement strand
GATATGAGTTTATAGTTGAATTATATAATAACAAAAAATGAATTATAGTTGTGACTTGTGAATTTATGATAAAATTACATAATTATACAAAATTATATAATGAAAATTGAAACTGTAATATTTTAAATACTTTATATTGTTCTTAATTGTATATTTATATGATAATGATTGTCTTTTTTTCATATAAATTGTGGTTATTATTTATATGTGAAATATCTGAAAATTATTATTATTTCATATTAATTATGATTATTATTTATTATTTTGATTTTTAGAGACAGGGTTAAAAATATACAGTACAACTGTACAATATGACACTGAACTATTTTGCAATTTAAAAAAAAAAGGGACTATTTTATAAATTTAAAAAATTACCCGAAACGGTATCCGGTATTGATTGGTATCAGTACAGTACAGTACCAGAACTCAATCCGGTATCAAGTCTGGTACAGTATTCATAACATTGAGTGAAACAAATAAATTCCATCATACGAAATAAAAAATGAAATGCACACATACAAAATCATTAACATTTATCACATTCATGCTCCTCAAATTAATGTGATTTAAATAATACTCCTTTAACATCATTTGCACAATCAATTCAAATAAACATTCACTAGAAGAAAATTAGGTTTTAGTGACAGAAACTAGCGACGAAAACTAAACTTGGTGACAAAAACCATTGGGAAACAAATTTGATGATGAAAATTATCGATAGAAAGAGTCGTCGGAGAAATAGCCGGAGGTAAAATTTAGCAACGGATAAAATTAATCAATCGCAAATTTAGCAATGGAAATTTGCATTTCTGTCGCTAAATTAAGGTAAATTTACTGATGAATTTATAATATTTTGACGCTAATTTATCGACAGAATTACAATATTCCGTCAACGAACATAAAACATTCCGTTGCTAAACTTACCAACAGAAAATATTATCCATCGCTAAATATTTACCGACGGAATAGATTATTTGGTCAGGAACTTAGCAACGGATTGTTATAGTTACCGACGGAATATAACAATCCGTTGCTAATTAGTGACCGAATATTGTATTTTTGTTGAGAAATTTAATTATGATAAATTTCAAACATCATTTCTCGCTTCCTACCTGAGTTTTCTTTTGATAATCTTGTGCTTTTTTTGTACATTTAACTTTTGTAAACAATATATAACATTGATAGATAAATGTAAAGTAAACATTATCTTGAATGGTATAATAAAAAAATTATAATGTAAACAAATAAGTTTCTTGAAATTACTATCAATTAAGAATTTATACAAAAACTTAAGAGTGGCAGGCTATCATTACATTCACTTATCTATAAGTTATACAGATGGTGAAGGAGGATGCTCTGATTGATGCGATGAGGTCCTATACCTACCCATCAACTCATCTACCTCATTATGGAACTGAGTTATGCGCTCCATCAACCTCTTTCCTATGCTCTCAAACTGGAGGACTCTCTTATTTTATACGGATCGTCTATTAGATCTAGTTGTAGTGGATGTGGAGGATTGCGAATAACATATGTTTGCAAATGAACCTAAGCAAAAAATCCTTCTAGAGTGGTCCCTACCACCCACTGCATCAAGATATGTGTGACTTTCATTATCAATTTCAAAGTTTTGAGACTGTCGTTTAATGCTTTCTTATATTTGGTCCAATCATTATAATTGCTTATATTAATATGTGATAACTTTTAAGAACTTGTCTGCATCGGGTGTTGACAAAGGTCACACCATCATGTTTCTATAATGTAGAATTCCTGCATCAGAATAAATTATTGTAAGTGAACTACAATTTACAAAAATTGTGGCAAAATTTCCTTTACTTTTATGATATTTACTCCCTATTAGACAAAAAATTTGACTCAACAACACAACCATTAGTGGGACCAAACATTTATAATATTATTATTCTCCATATTCTATTATAACTTCTCAAACCTTATTAAGTAGTAACTCCCGAAATGCAATTGGAATTAGCCTTTGCATAAAGACATGACAATCATAACTTTTCATCCCAAATAATTTTACTTCCTCATGTCCACATACCTTGCTAAGTTCGAAATATAACTATCGAGAAATTTTAGACTTTTTAACCATTGATACAAAATTTCCTTTTGTTTTTGTCCAAAGTGTAACATGTTTTTGGATATTTACCGGTACGTAAATCTTTATCTAACTCATTCCTTTTACAAAAAAGTTTCAAATAGCTCGTGATTTTGCATTGTCCTTTATCCTCCCTTCAATGTTCATTATAGTATTGAACAAATTGTCAAAAATATTTTTTTTAATACACATCACATCTAGATTATAACGTATCAAATTAGTTTTTCAATATGGAAAATCCCTAAAGATGCTTCGTTTTCTCCAACCAAAGTTTTTACTAATGCTTGTATTAACTTCATCAACTTCTAGTTCTGTAACTTTCAGCAACCGTAATTCATCAATCTCTTATAATATCTCTTCACTAGCTTTGTGAGGGGGAGGAGGTGTTTGTACCATCCGAATCTTAATGAAATTTTGTTTATTGCGTCTAAATAGATGGTTTGAAGGAAGAAATTTCTTATGGTTATCAAACCAAGATGTTTTGCCCCGTTAGGAAGATAAAACCTATCAGAATTATTACCACAGTAAGGACAAGCTAATTTTCCTGTTGTGCTCCATTGCCAATTTCCCTGCTGTGCTCCATTTAGACAATATAGCATATATCGAGAAATCACTAATAGTCCACATCAAAGCTGCTCTCAATAAAAATTTTATTTAAGAGACACATCATATGTCTCCACACCATATTCCCAAAGATGATGCAATTCAGATACTAATGATTATAAGAATACATCAATTTTATGCTTTGGATTTATAGGCCATGACATAATCACCATCAAGAACATATATGCCTCATTCATACAAATCCATGGAGGCAAATTATAAGGAGTAATTATGATTGGCCATGATGAATATTGTTGGTTGGATTAACCAAAAGGTTAGAATCCATCCATCGATAATCCCAACCTAACATTTCAACTTTTAGTTGCAAACTTAGAATGAGTGTTATTGAAATATTTCCATGCGAGTGCATTTGTTAGATGGTGTTGATCGTTTTGCAAGCTTTATAATTTATGGTCTTCAAAAATATCACAAGTGCATGGGTCATGATTTGTAGTATGTGGAGGGTTGATCCCATAAGAAAGGTGAACTAATCTAATCATATGTTATCTAAGGCTCAAAAAAATTAATAAAATGAAAATGAAAATTGCAAAGAAAAGTAAATACGAGAAAGTGATTATCAAAAAATTAATTCGTAAGTTTAACAAAAAAAATTGAAATAGAGCAACACAAAAGTCACAATGGAAATTAACCAAGAAGAGTTACCAAATTATAAGAGAGGGGATTTTCCCTATCATCAATGCTAATCTAATCAATTATGTGTTATTGTGGTGTCAGTTCGAGACTATCGTAAGGTGGATTACTCTCTCTCGAGCTATAGTCATTGAACCCTAAATCATAAACCCTAATTTAATTATGAAATTTGTAACCTTTTAAGTAATAAAAGACTAATAAATCTAATTAGATCTTACGCCCTCTAATAAACTATCGAGTCTCACAGGATCTCTCTTTGCACAATAACCGATATGATTAATCACGTGGTCTATTGGATCGCTTAACTCTCATTAATCCAACCCAATCATTTTTATTCAGTTTACCCTCTCGATTTATTATCGAAATATGCAAGTTAGCAACTAATCACAACACCCAATCAAAATATCATAAAAACGATTATATTATCATTAAATCAAGGTAAAATCCCAAAGGAAAAGTTAGAACATCATCAACAATCCAAGATCCATCATCATACAATTCATCATCATCTCATACATTAAATAAATGGAAGTAAAAATCAAAAGGAGAAAGAACTTAGATCGGATAAATCAGGAAGGCAGCATCATCGAAAGACCCATTTCCTCTCTCCTCTTCTCTCTCTTCTTCTTCTCTCCCTCGAAGCTTTCCCAAAATGGCAGAAGTGGAGGCTCCCTTTTCAGGTCTTTTTTTCTCTTTATATTCTTTTCTAATTAGGGCAATTCTAGGGCTTTTCTCGCACCCAAAAGGTTCCAATTGTCCCCAAAAAATGAAATTGAAAAAGTTGGGGTGCACTAGTTTTTGCTCAGGCCACAAACTTGGCTCCCTGTTTGGCCTTTTGTCATGATCGTGGCAGGCCCTTCCTCCTTGCTTCGGTCACGATCGTGGCATTCTAGCCACGATTATGGCCCTCTATTTTGGATTGAGCCTCCTTTGAAACTCCTCCGTTTTTCAATATTAGCCTTGAAATACTAGCAAACTAATTAAGGCACCTCAAATACTCAACATTAAAGCTCAAATGTATGCTCTAACCCATAAAACACAAATATTTAACTAACTAACACAATTCTAAGCTAAACACGTACTAAACAATCAAATTGACAACTAAACACACACTAAACTACCCACTAAAACATGATGCAATCTACAGCTATTAACATCCCCATATTTAAACTTTTGCTTGTTCTCAAACAAAAACAAAACAAGTCAATCAAAGCAAACCAATGCACAACATACACATAAATGCACTAATGAAACAATGGCATCAAACTTCATGAAACAAATTTAACTTCGAACACTTTCCCTCAAGTTGTTCTAACTTATTAATTTGTGAAATCCATGTGTAAGTACCTTAGACTATATATACAACTAATCCAGACCTTAATGTTAAGCTTACCCACCCCTATCACTTGCACACACACATTGATAATTATTCGCTCAATAAAAAATGTAACTATCCCTAAGTATGTTTTCATAAAAATTTAAACTGTTCACAAAGATCAATAGGTTTTATTTGACAAAACATTGTTTTTGTTGATTTTATAGACATGAACCTGGCCTTTTACGCGAAGGTAAACATTTGTGATGAATGTCGATCCGGTTACTCAACTAGGTCATGTTTTTATTAAGCGGTTTGGTTGGAATATCATTATAACCTTTTAACGTGAAGGCACATATTTGTGATCCATGATGATTCAATTGCTCAGCTACATCACATTCTCAACTGGCTACTAGCTCTATTCATAACTCGAAGGCCAAAGGAATAGTTAATAATTTTTTAGCACAAAAAAATCTACCTCATTTTTTTAGCTAGTAATTCTCATGAAAGGGTGCTAACGATGTTAATTATTCGATTAACCTAAAATTATAAATGAATGTGACAAATTACTAGGGTGAATACACTAACATCGTATCCAAATTAACCTGCATATTTAGCCAAAGTAACCTAGGTAACTAATTTCACAAACTAATAAATCTTTGCAACCTAAAAGACTATGTTCCGTTAAACCCTAGCCGTTGATACGTTCACATAAATTACATAATGCACTCTAAACAAACTAATATGCAAAATTCACATTCAAAATAAAAGCATACAACACACATGCCTCCCCATACTTGGACAACACATTATCCTCAATGTGAGAAGAGCAAATAAAAACACAAAAGGTGGGAATGAACATAAAATAATACGAAACATAAAGACTTAATTTAAAAGAGAAAGGGTTAGAACACAAAACCATCATGATGATGGTGAAGGAGGTGGTTGTTGGACACCTTGACGCCCAAGATTACTACCCTATCTTATAGCTAGTTTAAAAAGAGAAGGAGAAATAGTAGTCAACCCATTCAAAATCATTGATACTTATTTATGGAAACAAAACAACTTTAATTACATAACAATTTAAATTTATTAATTAAATATGCTAAGTTATGGTCATTAGCTTGACTTGATAACCCTAAAACTTGTTCAATTCCCCAAAAGGAAAGAGATTACTTCTTTTTCCTTCAGGATCACTCCTCTAAGATATAGTTTACATCGATGCCTATTAACTTTAAAGGTTTCCTTGTTAGTATTTTCTAGTTTGGGGGCTCCATGATCGAAAACTTGGATAACCGTAAAAGGTCCATTGCATCGTGATTTTAGCTTTGCTGGAAACAACCTCAACCTTGAATTATAGAGCAATATTACATCTCCTACCTTAAATTCTTTCTGCTTAAGATGAATTGTGCCATCTCTTCACCTTTCCTTTATAAAGTTTGGCATTTTTGTATGCGTTGTAATGAAACTCTTCAAGTTCATCCAATTGTAGAAGTTGTTTTGAGCTCGCTTACTTCTAATCAAAATTTAACGCTCTTATTGCCCAATATGCCTGATGCTCTAGCTCAACTGGTAAATGACAATCTTTACCGTATATAAGCCAATAGGGACTTGTTATGATTGGTGTCTTAAAAGCATTACTATAAGCCTATAAGGCATCATCTAACTTTAACGCCCAATCCTTTCTAGAGCTGTTCACCGTCTTTTCTAAAATTCATTTCAGTTCTTAATTGACAACTTCCACTTGGTCATTAGTCTGCGGGTGATAAGGAGTTGCAATGTGATGGTGGACTCCGTATCTTTTTAGGAGAGCATCAAAAGATCTGTTACAGAAATGCATGCCCCCATCGCTTATTATAGTCTTTAGCACTTTAAACCGATTGAATAATTGTTTAATGAATTTTTGCACAACCTTTCCATCATTGATTGGAGATGCCACAGCTTCGACCCAATATGATATGTAATCCACCCCCACTAGAATGTACATGTTTCCCATGGAGGATGGAAAGGGGCCTATAAAGTCGATTCCCCATACTTAGAAGACTTCAACTTCCAAAACGTTGAATAAAGGCATCTCATCTCTTTTAGAGATGTTACCTACTCTTTGACAACAATCGCATTGTGTCACAAAAGTTTGAGCTTCCTTAAATAAATGTGACTAATAAAATCCACCTTTAAGTACTCGAGCAACTATTTTGTTTGCTTCGTAATGGCCAGTGTATTGAGCTTTATGACACTATGTTAATATATCCAACATTTCATTGTCTGGCACGCATCATTTTACTAACCCATCAACACATACTCGATACAAGATTGGTTCATCCCAAAGATATTAGTTACATTCGTGTAAAAATTTCTTCCTCTGTTGATAAGAGAGATCAGAAGGAAGCTTACCACTGGCAACATAATTTGCGATATCGGCAACCATGGTGTAGTCAGACTGTTAAGCAACATCAAAGTTTCATCAGGAATTTCTTATTAATATCTTTGCTTTGCTCGCATACCCCTCATTCCAGGCATGATAAGTGGTCTGCGACCATATTTTCCACTCTCTTTTTATTTCTCACTTCTATGTCAAATTCTTGTAAGATTAGTACCCATCAAATAAGCCTCGGTTTCACATCCTTTTTGTTGAAAAGATATTTTAAAGTTGTGTGATCTGTAAATACGATTACCTTTGACGCCAAGGGGTATGATCGAAACTGATCATCTATATACACCACTGAAAGTAAATCCTTTTCTGTGGTGGTGTAATTAAGTTGAGGTCCCATAAGGGTCTTGCTTGCATAGTAAATCACATGCAACTTTTTATCTTTCCTTTAGCCCAATATACAACCTATAGCTTAGTCGCTTGCATCGTACATGACCTTAAATGGGAGTGTCCAATTAGGTGGCATTAAAATTGGTGCTGATGTTAGTGCCTCCTTTAGTTTATTGAATGCAGACACACACTCCTCATTAAACAAAAAGGGAACATCCTTGACTAACAGGTTTGTCAAAGGTTTTGCAATTTGCAAGAAATCTTTAATAAATCAATGGTAAAATCTTACATAGCCTAAGAATCCTTGCACAACCTTGACGTTACTTAGCAATGGGAGTTTCTCTACAACTTTTGTTTTTTCTCTATCCACTTCAAATCTTTGGTGAGAAATATTATGCCTGAGCACTATCCCCTCTTACACCATAAAGTGGCACTTCTCCTAGTTCAACACCAAATGTTTCTCTTCACATCTTTGAATCATTCTATTGAAATTGCTTAAAAACATCACAAAAGAGTATCCAGAAACTGAAAAATCATATATGAACACCTCTATTATATCTTCGATCATATTTGCAAAGATAGACATCATACATCTTTGAAATGTAGCTGGGACATTGCATAATCTGAAAAGCATCTATCTATACACAAAGGTACCATAAAGATAGGTGAATGTGGTCTTTTCTTGGCCCTCAGGGTAGATGAAGATCTAATTGTATCTAGAGTATCCATCTAAGAAGTAGTAGAACAAATGACCAGCCACCCTTTCTATCATTTAATCTATGAATGGGATAGGAAAATGATCTTGTTTAGTCATTGTGTTGAGTTTACGATAATCTATGCACACCCTCCATCCTATGACTATTCTTGTTGAAATTACTATTACTGTCATTCTACCCTTCTTGGGTACCGGTTGACCCATTCACTATCGGATATGGGATAAGTTGTCCCTGCATCTAAAAGTTTGATTATTTCTTTCTTAACCACCTTCTTCATGTTAGGATTCAACCTATATTGACGCTCCCTTATTGTTTTACGTCCTTCTTTGAAGTTTATTTGATGCATACAGACATTTGGGCTTATCTATTAAATACCAAAAATTTGCCAGCCGATGGCCTTCATTCGTCTTTTAGCAATTGCTGCCACCCTACTCACTTGTTTCCATTCAATTGATTGGAGATGATGATGGGTAACATTTGACCTTCACTTAGAAAGGCATATCTGAGATGTGTATGCAAAGGTTTAAGCTCTAATGTAGGCGGTTTCTCTGTGGAGGGTGGTATGGGTACTTCAGTTTGAACTAATATGTCTTGATGCGTTTGAACACCCGACTACTTCATCTCATAATCTTCTTCAAACTCAGCTTTGTTTGACTTCTCATCTCCATTAGCTAACTCTTCTTCTATTGACTTCACTTCTCCAACGCAACTCTCTACTTATTTTTGTAAATTTTGATCCATAATTTCAACCTTCATGCACGTGCTGCTTTTCGTTGAATTTTTTAAAGACTTGTTCATATTAAATTCCACTTGGTTTTTGCCAATCCAAAGTGTTAATTTCCCTTCATAAATGTCAATTATGGCTTTCCTTGTATTCATAAATGGTCGATCAACGATCAGTGGACAGTTCTTTTCCTCTTCAAAGTCGAGAACCACAAAGTCTACAGTAATAATGAACTTATCCACTTGCATCAGCACGTCCTTCACCACCCTAAATGTTTTTTAATAGATTGATCGGCCAACTCAATTAGCATTAATGTTGGCTTGACCTTAACCACCCCTAATTTCCTGACTATTGACAAAGACATAAGATTAACACATATTCCTAAGTCGCATAGGCACTTGGTGAATTCAAATTCACCAACCCTAGAGGGTATTGTGAAACTCCCTAGATCTTTAAGCTTGGATGGCAACTGGCTGGTGACTATAGAATTATAGGTGCTAATTAAAGCTACCATTTGGTTTTCTCCCTAGGTACGCTTCTTTGATAATATGTCATTCAAAAACTTAGCATATTTGGGCATATGTTTTAAAGCCTCGACGAATGAAAGATTAATTTGCCACATCTTTAATTTCTTTATGAATTTTGCAAATTATGCATCCACTTTAGTCTTTTGTAGTTGTTAAGGATATGAAACTTTGGGTGGATATGGATAAGGAGCGACATAGGGAGGGTATTCGCTCATGTCCACAGTTGTCTCCTTCTCTTGGTTTTTCTCCCCAGAAGGAGGGGTTGTAACTTTTGTTTGAGTTTGTTGTTCAAGTTCCTTCCCACTTCGAAGTGTGATAGCTTTTAGTTGCTCTATCGATGTAGTGGTGGAACTATTGGGGACACTTCCTTCACTTCATGATTGTGGCCCTTCCTCCTTGCTCTGTCACAATCGTGGCATACTGGACACGATTGTGGCCCTCTATTTTAGTTCGAGCCTCCTCCAAAACTCCTCTATTTTTTTATATTAGCCTTGAAACACTAGCAAACTCATCAAGGCACCTCAAATAGACAACATTGAAGCTCAAAAGCATGCTCTAACCCATAAAACACTTAAAACACAAATATTTAACTAACTAACACAATTGTAACCTAAGCATGCACTAAAAATTCAAATTAACAACTAAACACACACAAAACTACCCATTAAAACATGATGCAATCTATAACTATCAGATGGCTCATTATTCCATCTTCCTGTTCATATTCATTATGCCATCTCATGTGAGATGCAGTAACATTAGAGGCATATAGTATTTGAAGTCTCAAAGTTAAAAGGAAATAATACATCTGCTTCCAAGGTACTAATTTTTGTTTTATAGTACGCTTTCTAGGTTTGAACCTAGATTGACCCAAAAATTTGCACTCTCGTAATTCCATATCATCTTCCCAAAACAACATACATCCCAATTTGCAACAATCAATTTTTTCAACTGACAACCCCTAATAAGTTTCTTTATATTGTAAAAATTATCAACCATTGTATGATCAAGAGGCAATGATTCATTATACCAACCAAGAATTTTATTAAAATTACAATAAAAAATATGCCCTTCAGACTTTATGTTCAATATTCGAGCAATTGAAAACAATTAAGTCATGGTCTCACAATTTGGCCTTAATTCTTGGTCAGTTGATTATAGTAAGTAAAAAAACTTTTTTTGCATGTAGGTTTAGTTCTTCTTCAAGATTTTCTATATTTTCCTGAAAGTTATAACTAGTTGCTTCATAAATCATTTGAATATGAGGATTTTCAGCTGAACCCACATTATTTCTTATAAATTCAGTCCGCCCTATAAACCCATCCATATATGTTGACAAGTTTACTTCATTATCCCTTGAGGTGTTACAAATTAATAGCTCCCTATGTTGTGTCCACTCAAAATAATTTGGAACAAACTCTTTTCTTAACAAAAGGAGATTCACTTCATCAATCGGAAAAAAAAATTTGTTTACATTTTTTACATAGACATTTGATCTTTGGGTCATCCATATATGCAGGTTGAGAATATGCATAGTGAATAAAAGCTTCAACTCCCTCAACAAACTCAGGATTAATGAAACCATCAGGTGTTAATCGTCTATACATCCAAGATTTACCAACATTACTCATTTCTACAAAATTGCTATCTGAAAAAGTTATTTCATAGTTAGTATCCTTCATTTCCCCTAGAACATTTAATCTTTACTTTACAGCAAATCTCCTAAGTTTTTACAAGACTCTGACCATTTCTCCTCTATATTGAAACCAACCTATCCCACAATATGAGTTCAAGTATTTATGTTTGAATTAATCACCTACAAGTTGATTTCCAAAGTTTGATTTTAAATAAGCACTATGGTAAGTGACATTGTTTACGCCTGTGAATTGAGAAAGCAAGTTCTAACTATGACTCCTAGGCTCATGGAATTTTTCACCGATAAGTCTTATGAGAGCTACATCACAGGTTTCCAACCTATATACCATCCTAAGGGTTTATTATGTCTCAAATCATCCATAATTATACAAACTTATTTGGCATACAGTAAATACGTATATAATTCATTCATCTAGCCATCAATCATTCTAACAATATTCCAAACAACAATATAAAAAACCAAGATAACTATGTTTGCATTAATCATCTATAAGTTGATTTCAAAAGTTTGACTTTAAACAAGCACTATGGTACGTGGCATTGTTATACCATATGAATCGAGAAAGCAAGTTTTTGCTGTGACTCCTAGGCTCGTGGAATTTTACTCCAATAAGTATCATGGGACTTGCATCATGAGTTTTCAGCCTATATACCATCCTAAGGGGCTTATTATGCATTGGATCATCCATAAGAGATCAAACTCGTTTCACATATAGTAAATACTCATGTAATTTATACATCTACTCATCAATGATTCAAACAAAACCTAAACATAAATAGATAGACTATTAAAGAAGAACATAAAAACTCATCAATGATTATAAGAATATTCTAAACAACAACACAAAATTAAGACCTCCTTTGTATTCATACAAAACCCAAACCCAAATACTCATACTATTAAAGCAAAACATATGGTAGACATTAGTTGGACGACTTACCTGGATAGACGGACAACCACAGACTACAATGAAGAAGGATGAGGTTAGATGATTGGTGACACTCTTCAATACAAAATAGGGCCTGTGAAAAAGAAAATTTCATATTTAATATAATACACTTGTAAACACAATATAAAGACATTATACCTCCTTCATAAAGTTCAAACACTTTAAATTGACACGTCCTCATAAGAAATCACCCATTTAAACAAATGTTGGAAATATTGGCGAGGTACTCTCATCATCTTCTTTTGAAATTGAACATACCATAAGCTTGAAAATCATCTAATCTCCAATGCTTAAATGGATATGTATGTATAAGAAAAAGTAAAAGGTTTTTGAACATAGCTGTAATAAGGACATAGGGATAAATAGGTTAATAAAGATAACGGAATAGGAGAAAAAATATTATTAGTTAGTAGGGAAAGAGTAAATAGATCAATAGATATATCTATAAATTAATCTGCTAAGATCAATAGATATTTCCATATATTACTCCACTAACTCCCTGTATCTTTGCAATAACCTATTTTCCTTCATTCTTTTCAAGTAAAAAAATCCACGTCAATTAATTTTCAATGATTATCTTTTTTCTTATTTTTTTTTCTTTTCTTTTTATTTTATTTGACATGAATTTCCCTTTTATATTGACTTTTTCTTACAACTCACCATCTCATATAAACTTATTCTTTTATAGACCATACCCAACAACCATATCAAATCATAAATAAAAACTCCACTAATCATGAATTAAGGTGCAATTATTTTTATTTTAGGTTCAAGATTCTTTAAAAAAGCTTTACAAAGAAAAAGGCTAAAATATATAATAGGCTTAAAAAGGTTCACTAATGTATTAACCTATAAATGATAGGGAATTTTGATAAAACTTCCTAAGTTAGAGGATGTGAACACAATCAAGGTTTTACACAATCCAATATAATTTGAGATTTTAAAATTTATATATTCACTTCAAATATTAGGGATTTTAAAAATTGAATCGCCACAATCATATTTGAAGTAAAAATATTTTGTTCTATATTATATTAAAATATGGTATAATACAATTTAGAGATTGTCCTTTTATGAAAATGTATAACATATCTAAACTAATCGATCACATAACCTACTCAAACATAAATTACTAAAACATAAATGACAAGTTTTTCATTATTAAAACATCTTAATTTAAGAAATTATTTTTTTCTTTTAAAAAGCAAGCGAAAGATATTTAACAACTAAAAAGAATTAAAGAATCAAATTTTATGTGAGGACTGAAAACCTCTTAAAGACCTTTTATGTGCCATACATTTTACTAATTATTATTAACTACAAATATGTAAACAAGAAGATCAATTAGTGAAGTTAGAGTTGCCATCGAGATGAAGGCCAAATACCATACAATTGTTTTTTTTAGAAATTGAATCAAATTTCATTAATTATAACAAAACTATCCCCACATTATAATGATATCACAAAACTAATGCTTTTAGTAGGATATAAGTAGCAAGAATATATTCAGAGAGTTACAAGTTCCATTTGTTCTTTATTCCTAACTATTGTTTTAAAATCTCAAACTTCCTAACTATTAACAATTAATCTCAACATAGAATTATGTATATGCTCAGAAACTAAAATAAAAATAGATAGAAATAGAAAAATTAAGCATAATACACTCAAAAAATAACTAATTTCTCATTTTTAGAAAAACAACGTATGATTTTCTTCGATAGGACTTTTCATCAAACAATTCATAGGTAAACCGAATTCATCTCTACCTAACAACAAAAACACTGTATTTTTCCATTTTTCACTATCAAAAAAATGTTCAAACACATTATTCACCAACTGCAGTTCCAAAAACACACAATATTGCAATAAACAATACTCAAACCATTGTTCATAAACCCATCCATAACAAAAATGACGTTTATAAAGGACTAACCTCAACTTAACTAAAGAGAATGGATGATGGATGAGAAAAAAACAATATATGTGGACGATGGATGATGGATGAGAGAAGACTGACGGCGACAAGAAGAAAACCAAGAAATGAAAATGAGGAGAGAAGACGATGGACTAGTGGGGCACTATTTTGGGTAGGTTTAAGGTGAGACAAACAAGACGTCGTTTGGTGTTAAACGAAACGATGTTATTTTTGTCTACTTAAAAACGTTGAAGCTAAAAAGAACAATGATGATTAACTTAAAATTTTACTGATGGACACTCTTCTGTCAGTACATCTTATACTTATTTTACCACTAACTTTGCCGCCTATTTTTAGGACGACCACCACTATTCCATAAAAAAAATGTGGGAATAATTTTCTTCTACCTTTACTGATATATATTATGTCTGTCACAAATTTCAATTTTTCCCAACAATTTTACCGACATAAAATCATTTTCCATCTCTAATTTCCTACGATATTTGTTCTGTCGGTAATTTTTTGTTGGTAATTTCTACTTTTCTTGTAGTGATTCCCTGTGAAAGTACCATAAATTCTTGAAAATAAAATATGCATCAAATCGTATACCATAAATATGTATAAATACATTAAAGTACTTGGTAAATGATTTTAAGTAATGAAGGGGAAATTTAACGTAACTTCAATTTCTTGTTAACATTCCCAAAAGCTTAATAAACTGAAAAAACAAATAAATAGTACTAGAGGAGTCAATATCATTCACATTTGACCAACTTCATCCACAAATTGCATAAACATATGAAAACAAGCCATAACCCATCTAATTATATTGTCCTAACATCTCTAAAAGTTTATGTATAATGGGTAATTTGCTAATGGAAAGAACAAACCATAATTTTTTAACTCTAAACAATTTTTCTTTTAAGTAGTACTAATCGATAGTTCTTTATTGGTATTAAAAGTTAGAGTAGAATGAATACTTGGATTGGGCCTAAAAATCGATGAAGAAAATTTGAAAAATACTAAGTCCCAACAAAGCCCTAACTTAAGAAAAAGTGGCCTGGCTTGATCCGACCCACAAGCTGGATGGCCCGTGGCCCAGTAAACTGGGGCTGACCGATATATGTTTTCAAAAAAAATTTAAAAATGACATCATTTTTTATGTTATGGTCGAGTCATGGGTCAAGCCAGGTCGGCGCACGCTCGTTCTGATTTCGACCCTTAGTCTGGTCAGGCCGAATGAGGCAGACTAAGCCAAAATTGACATTCCTAATTTTTCATGAAGAATATGGTCCTAATCTCTAAATGGATGGTTATCGATTGTAAAATGTAAAAGAAGGCTCGGGTAAGTAAAAATCACTAGAGTTATCTCTGAGAAACCTTGAATTTGAGAGAAATTGGGAGGAGGGGTTGTGAAAAATGAATGACAAAAGGGTTACTACCTTTTATAATGCCAAAATCTGACCTAAATATATAATGGTGTATGGGTCATATTGATATGAAGATAAGGATTGCACAGGCAGCACACAGGGATGTGTTGGTGAACATAGGCAATATGAGAAATCACACAAAGGCAGTGTTAATGGAACATGCAACAGACTTGGGATGTATTGAAAGGTACTGTCTCCAATGAGATAAATGAGAGAAAAGAAACACAAGAGTTAGGTAAAAAACAAGAGCCTTATAAGGGGCATGTTATAAATTTTAATTTTAGCACTTAGGAGGATATGGTCTATACATGAGGTGGTGATGGAGAACACAGTGCAAAGAGCAGACACGGTGTTATGTATTTCCCATGCTTAAATTACATGTTCTCTATTTCTATTTACAAGGTGTTTGGCTCACTTGCTAAAATAGATAAGGAATAGAATGGTTATTTTTAAATATATAATAGGTGAGGAATGGAATGAAATGAATATTATTTAGTTTGGTTTATTCATAAGAATTTC
>JANQAP020438958.1:0-15891 GCA_026874005.2 Erythroxylum coriaceum | reverse complement strand
CAATTTCAATTAACACCCTATGCTTCCAAAATTTAATCTCAATTTTCTCCATTTAATAACTTCAATCTAAAAAAAAAATTATATCTCCAAAAATTATAATTAAAGCCTAATCACAATAAAAATAATAAAATTAATCCTCAAACAAATCGGGGTCCAACAAGGACAATGTGAACTTTAAGTGTGGGGAGGTGACATTGACTTTCTCAATTGCATTGGTTGCATTTTATTAGATAGGATTCATGTTTAGGCATATCATGTGTTTTATGTCAGTAATGGAACCGCATTTGAATCATTCTGATGAATATTTCCATGAGATTATATCATGCTAGTTGGAATTACATTGAATGCATGCTTAAACTCGGATTAGGCTACTTGAGTAGAAAGTGAACCATATAGAGTGATGAAAAGTAGTTAGTTACAAAAGCTTAGTCACAAATTGACATTTGAGCAATGAGGTAGTGTAGAGATTCATAATGGGTTTTCATTTGAGCCAAAGTGAGGATTTAGCCATATGACTCCATCTATAGTCATTTTATTTCTTTGTTGAGTGATACTTCCTTAGGTTATTACCTTCAGAACTTGCTTTGATTTGGTTTGAATCTACTGGATGCATGCTTAATAAAGATGATTAAGGCCCTTTTTGTGTTAACCCTTAGTTTAAATGACCTATCCTTTGTATTATCCCTTGCTCCCCCTTTGAGCCTTGACCTTTTGTTTCTCGAAAACACCCAAAATTTTAAAACCCAGAACCTCATTAACCTACCCATTTATAAGCTTAGTAGATTATTAAGTAATACATTAGTTGGGATCGTTGTGAAAATTTTACCGAGATGAGTTGACTATATTTCTGTCTGTGGATGACATTGTATTTATTTGATATTATATTCATAGTTCTTCCATGTATGATGAAAAAGAAAGAAAAATGAAAAAAAGTGTTGAGAAAGAAAAGAAAAGAAAAAAAGAAAAGAAAAAGGAAGAACAAGTGAGTAGTATTAATAAGTGCAGAATATTAGTTACATTTGTATATCTCAGAGTTATATTTTGTTATCCCATTTTATACACTTTTTATTTTAAAAATTCTTGTGTTAATCTTTTTCTCTCTTTACCCACCTTTTGATCTATTTATGCATGCAATCATTATAGAGGAGAATTGGTGTATTAACAAGCCTATGGTAGTGTAGTTTCCTATAGGAAGTTTGAGCGAAACATTAACCATCAAACCCTTGAGAGAAATGAGTGAAAACTGTGAGGAAGATTCATTTTACATCTTTACTTATCTTTGAGTGATGGTGCCAATTGTTGAGTTTGCTTATATACACCAATAAAAAATAGTCATGATATATGTATTAACTTGATATTTGAGTTGGCTTAATTTTGAGGAATTGTATGCTTTGATAAAATGAAGTGATAGAATTGATTAGTTGTATTTATTTTGCTTGAGGACAAGCAAAGATTTAAGTATGGGGATGTTGATAATTGTGCATTAGTCTATATTTTTCTAAGTAGTTGGCATGTGTTTTCTTACATAATTATTGATTACTGTTATAGTTTAGGATTCATTTTGTATGTTTTCATTTAGTTTGATTTCCATTGTTGTTCTTTTATGTTTAATGTTAATTTAGGGTAAGAATTGACTATTTTTATAAAGGAAGGAGGATGGAGCAACTTGGAGATTAAGCTAGAGATTAAAAAGGAAAAGAAAAGAGGAGTCTATCTATTGCAAATTCCCACGATCATGAGAATCATGCCAACTCCCATGATTATGGGAATTATAATCCGAGTCATAGTGCGAGGCTTCATTAAACTTAAGATTTTGGGGACTATTAAAGAATAATTGAGCCTCTATCATCAAGGAGGACGAAACCCTCTGTAGAAACATCATCTTTGAGTGAAGAACACAAGTTTCTAGCCTTGAGGAAGGATTGAAGTCAAGGATTATCATCAAGATTGGGGAAAATAGCACATCAATACCAAATTTTTTAGATTTTGACAAAGAAGAGAAGAAGTTTCTTTATTTAATTTTCTGTTAATTTTACTTATTCTATTCTTTGTAAAATGGTTTATTTGAATGTTGATGATGTTATGGAGACCATGATTGGCTGATTTAGTTTTAGGGATTGCTTTTGAACTACTTTGTTAAAACTCCTATTTTATTGAATTGAATGAAAGTGTCTTTGATGACTGTTGATTTTATTTATTATCTTGCAAAAAATTGAGAGAGTGAGTAAGATTATTTGTGTAGGACTATACAACGAGAGTTGGCAACCTATAGATGTACAATTATCACGTCAATTGATTAGTTAGAAGCGAGATCTCAACAAATTCAATTGATCAACCATAGGATAGTTTAATAACTAGTTAAATCGGTAGAGTCGTTGAGTAGGTTGGGAGATCGTCCAATTGATTCCCTTTAATTTGATTAGGGACAATTAATTATACCTTGAGAGAGGGTAATTAATACATTTAGAAATCTTAGGTGAGACACAATTCAATTAATAAAATAGGAGGGAGACAAAATAGGGAAAAAGTAATCTCTAGTCTTTAGATTCTTGAGTTTCGATTTTTCTGCATATTGGTATTATTCAGTGTTTGTTATTAGTCTTTTAATTTTAATATAATTTTCTAAATTATTTGCATTAAATAATTTCGTTTCTTAAACAAATTTTTGTTTGAATTAAGTGGTGTATAGGCATTAATCCCTGTGGGATTGATATTTGTTTTTTAACTACAAGTTATGACCCGTTCACTTGCAGTTTTTGAGCATAAAATGAGTAGTTTATGTTGCTTAGTTATACGCAAACAGTAATCAAGTAACCGGACCAACATGCATCACAAATCTGTGCCTTTGCATCAAAAGGCTACAATGATGTTCCAACCAAGCAACTTAATAAAAACATGACTTAGTCAAGTAACCAGATCTACATTCATCACCAATGTTTACCTCTGCATAAAAAGACTAGGTCCATGTCCACAAAAAGTAATTAAAAAATGTGTTTTTTCATAAAAACCTACCAAACTTATAAGTAGCTTAACTTTTCATGAAAACGTACCTAGGATTAGTTACAGAGTTTGAATGACCAAATAATTATTAATGTGTGTGTATAATTGAAAAGGGCGAATGAACTTGACATTTAAGTTTTGATTAATATGTATATTTAGTCCAGAGCTTATAGATGCAAATTTTGCAAGTTAATGATTTGGAACAACTTGAATGATTTTGTTTAAATTTAAATTTATTTCATGAAGTTGAAGTCATTGTCTCATTATTGCATTATGTGCTTTGTAATTTTGTGTTGTTTGTTGTTTTGTTTGCTTAAGGACAACCAAACGTTTTAGTGTGGGGATGCTGATAAGTGTAAATTGCATCGTGTTTTAGGGCATAGTTTGATAGGTGTTCACTTATTAATTTAATCATTTAGTATGTGTTTAGGTTAGAATTATGTTAGTTTGTTAATTATTTATTTTTTAAGTGTTTTATGGGTTAGTACAAGTCCTTGAGCTTAAATAGTATGTTTTTGAGGTTCCTTGATGTGTTTGTTAGTGTTTCAGGGCCAACATCGAAGAACGGAGGAGTTTCGAAGACATTTGAGCTGAAACAACAGCCCACGATCTTAGCATATCAGGCCACGATCGTGAAAAAAGCTCCAAATTTGGCCCACGATCGTGGCCTACATGCACAATCGTGACAGAAGCCTAGAGAATGGCCCATTATCGTGGGTGCCACAATTATGACAGAAGGCTCATATGTAAGTCACGATCGTGGCTTGCGGGGCCACAGTTATGGCTTCCATCGGGCAGACGCACAAACAATCACGAACTTCAAGTTTTGAGGGATTTTTTTTGACCTTTCAGACTCCCAAAAAACCAGAGGGTTACCCAAGACATAAGAGGATATAAAAAGAATAAAAATAGGCAGAGAAGGAGCGTTTTGCATCAGCCACCTTGAGAAACCTAGAGAGAGATCATTGAGAGATAGAAGAAGAGAAGAAAGAAGAGAGAAAAGGAGAAGAAGCTGACTCGAATTACCTTCAGATCAAGAGGTTTCTCGACGTTACTGTCTCCTGTCATCATTTTAGATTGTATTTCCTATTCTTTTCAGTTTTATTATTGTATAGAATTGGATTGAACAGTTGATGATAGGATCTAGAATGTCAAGGATGTTTTAAACTCACCTTCAGAATTTTATTCTTTAATTAATGAGAATCTAATTGTTTATATGTTTATTGGATATTATTATGGTTTGATTCTGCTATTGCATAATTTGAAACTCAGAGGGTGAATAGAATGAAAAATGATTAAATTGGACTAACGAGAGTCAGGTGATTTAATAGAAACCATAATTAAATCATATCGATAATCTGTGCAGAGAGAGATCTTGTATAGATTTCTGATAGTTTATTAGAAAACGTCAGAACTAATTTGGAATTTGCATAGGTTATGAATTGAGAGAATGCAAACTCTATAATCTAGTTAGGGTTTATGTTTTAAGGTTAATGGTTATAACTTGAGAAAGAGTAATCAACCCTAGGATAGTCTACAACTAACAATCCAATAATTCATAATCAGTTAGGTTAGCATTAAGGATAGGTAAAATTTCCTTTCTCTCAATTGGTAATTTCCTACGGTTGATTCTTGGGTGTGTTGCAAATTGCTTAATAATTAGTATTTTCATGTTTTATTCTTAATTTGATTGATTGAATTAAATTCTCGTATTAGTTTCGTTGCATCTTGAATTTCTGTTGTTTGTTTCTGGTTTTAGATTTTAGGATTAGATTAGTTCCCTCCTCGTGGGATCAACACCCTTAGTACTACACTAACAAACCGTGCGCTTGCGGATTATCGAGGGTTAATAATTAAAACTTACACACAATCAAACCCTAATTAGTTATTCAGTGGCTAGATTTAATTAACAATGGTGTCTTGATTAAACACAACGTAAGGGAAAACTCAGATTAATAGATTAACCTACGATTAATAGTTTCTAGGAGAGGTTTGAGAGAAACAAACAATTGAAATATGTTTAATTGGGGTGTAGGCCGAAATTGAACCAAAAAATTGGGTCCCCAACAAATTCACCGCTTTCATCATTTTTACATATTTTCTTTAATTTTTTTTCTTAGTTTAGTTTCATTTATTTTCTTATTTCAAACTAACCAAAACCCCCATGACCTAAACACTGGTTAATTTCATTTCATAAACTTTAACCGAACACTCTCTGTGAGATCGACCTAAACTCACCACTGCTATAGTAGGAAGTCTAGTTTTTGTTTTGACTAGCATTATGACGCGTTATCACCTACACTTGGACAACATTGCCCTCAATGTGAGAAGGACAAATAATATATAAGGTGAAAACAAAATGATAGGAAAAACATAAAAAACAAAATAAAATAAAAAGACAAGGGTTAGAGCATAAAAACTCATCATGGCGATTATGGTGGTGATGAGGTTGGAGTTTAAAACCAACTGCACTTGACGCCCAAGATTGTTGCCTTATCTTATAATTGCTTCAAAAAGAGTAAGAGAATTAGCAATCCAAACTATTCAGAATTTAAAACAAATCTAACTACACAACAATTTCAATCTAACTACCAAACATGCTAATTTATGGTCATTAACTTGACCTTGCATCTTTCAAAACTCATCCTGAATCAATTATAAGTGTCTTGCTTCCACCCGTGTTGCCTAATTTTAGCTTTGTATCCTGTAGATAAACAAATTGCAAGATAATCAAAAGGACAATAATGATAAAATTAAGAAAACGAATTAAATTCAATAATTTCCTTTTTACTGACAAACTGTCAACAAAATAGGGAATATTAAAACTCTTTAAATCTTATATTGAATCCAATAGTTTGTTCTGTAAAAGGGTGAGTTGTTCTTGTTCTTCCTCAGTCACCCTCGTCTCCTCTTCTTCTTTCACTTTGTGAATAGAGACTTCCTTATATTCGTCATGCTCTTTTTTCATTTTCATATGTTCTTCTTCTACTTGCTCCTTTAAAGATTCGACCACATCAATTTTTCAGAATGAGTCATCCTCCTTTTTCTCTTGGTCTTCTACAAGGTAGGATTCAGCTTGTTTTTCCACTGGTGCTTTTAGCTCTTTCCCCCTCCTAAGTGTGATAACCTTACACTACTCTCTTAGATGTGCTTCAATATTGCTCAAAAAGTTTTTCACACTTCTCTTACAAAATTCACAGTAAAACTATCTCATTTGAAGCTCTAGGTTGTGAATAGAAGACGCACGGTCTTCCGTTAATTGTTCAAACTTCTCTTTCAGTCTCTTCTGGGCCTCTTCCATGGTCATGAGCTTATCCATGATCTTATGCAATTTATAATCCTATGAACTGGACTCAATTTACTGAAATCCTAGTAGGTCTTGATGTACCATATCAGTCCTTACATTGTTAGATCAACAAAATTTTGGGTTGTTTTGCCAACCCGAATTGTACGTGTTCAAATAAGAATGATGACTTCCCGAACAATATTATACCTCATTGAAGTCTACAAAGGTCCTTTGCTCCCTATAATATGTTTCCTCCATCATCATTATTTCTATCTCTTCTTGAAATTAACTTTTACGGATTCCTCATTGTTGTCCTGTAATGTCCAAATTGATGTGTCTTCCACTTGGTGCCCAAACCTCCTTCTCTTCTTTCTTCCTTTTTTTATTTTTAATTAATTTCTTATGATTGGATACCACAATCACAAGAGATGGTGAAAATTCCTTAGACTAAAAGAATTCAATTAATCTTACTAACTCCCCAGTAACGGTGTCAAAAACTTATTGAGTAAGTTTTAATACATTTAAAACCCTCAATATATTACAAGCACACAGGTCATGGGTGTAGTATATGAGGTCTCGATCCTTCGAGGAGTTGTCAAATTAATCTAATTCTAAGTTATCTAAGGCCTAAAGAATTATTAAAATAAAAATAAAAAATGAACAGAAAAGCAAACACGTGAAGATGATTGAAAGAAAGTTAATTTGTAAAATTAAAACAAAAGAAATCTAATATTGAGCACCACCACATTCACTATGGGAAATCACACAAGAAAAATTACCAAATTACGATAAAGGGATTTATCTTATCATCAATGCTAATCTAATCACTTTTGTGTTAATGTGGTGTCTGTTCTAGACTATCGAAGGGTGGATTACTCTCTCTCAAGATATAATAATTAAGCCTTAATTAATAAACCTTAATTAAGTTGATTTACCAAAAATGCCATCTCTCGATTAACAATCAGCCTACAATCTAATCAGTTCTTAAGCCTTCTAATAAACAACCGGATCTTACACGAGATCTCTTTTTATATAATTACCGATTTGATTATTTGCATGGTCTATTTAGTTGTTTAACTCTCATTACCCAACCTAATCATTTTGCATTCAGTTCACTCTCTCGATTTATTACCGAAGCATAAAGTTACAACAAATAATCACAACATCCAAATGAATTAATAGGAAAACAACTAGATTAATATTGAATCAGGTTTAAATCCCTAAAGAAAAGTTAGAACATCATCATCAATCCCAAATCCATCAACATCATCATATCCATCTTACACATTCAAAGAAGAAAAATGACAAAGATGAAAAAAAATGTCACTTGGGCGGGATCGGGATGGCTCAGGAAAGTAGCAGTAGCAGAAGCCTACTCCTCTCTCCTTTTCTTCTTCTTCTCTCTCTTCTTCTTCTTCTTTTTGGAGTTTTCCCAAAGTGGCAGAAGTTTGAGCCCTCTTTTAGGTCTTCATTCTTTTCTTTATATATCTTTTCCATTTAAGGCAAACATTAGGGTTTACCCGGGCCCAAAAGTTTGAAATATCCCTCGAAAAGTCACGTTTTAGAAGCCAATTTACGTCTGCTGTCGCATAAGCCATGATAGTGGCCCATAGTGCCATAGTTGTGGCACTCAATTTTTTGCTTTCTATCACAATCGTGGTAGATAGAGCCATGATCGTGGCAGACCACCAGGCTTCTGTCATGATCGTGGCCCTGGCCTTACTCTAGGTTTCCTCTGAATTCTTTCCATTCTTCGATATTTAATCTGAAAATTTAACAAACACATCAAGGTACCTAAAATACATATAATATTAAAGTAACGTACTCTAACCCAAAAAACACTCAAAACAAAAAAATCTAACCAACTAACACAATTCTACTAAACATGCATGAATTAACTAATTGATCACTAAAAACATGCTAAAATGCCTACTAAAATATCATGCAACCTACAACTATCATTATGTAGGTTTTTGAAATTTGGGAATTTTAGAAAAGAAGTCATTTTGCTGTCAAAATTTTCAATAAAATGATTTGAAAAAAAATTTCCCACTATTTTGCATACTTTTAACTTTTAGAGTCTAAAGGTTTTTAACAGTTGAACGGCTTGGCTTTATGGGAACCCATCGATTGAGTTAGATATCAATTGGAGGGCTACCATGGGGTTGCCAGGAGGGCTCTACTCGGGTTTCAAGAAAGGGAACTCTGGGATGTGTCCTTTCAATAGTATGAACACTAACTGGATGATCTAGTTTGATTTTAAAGTCATTGATTATGATGATTAGTTATAATAATATTGATTTATCTTCTAAAGAAATAGAGAGATCAATGAAGATATAGTCCAAAAGAAGTGCATCATGAGTTTTATGTGACAAGAAGATACCACTCAAGCTCAAAGGTAAATTCTATTATTTAGCAATTAGGTTAACCAAGCTATATAAGGAAGGAGTGTTGGCTAATCAAATAAATGCATAGTCATATGGTAATGGTGGCAGAGATGAGGATGCTTTGATGGATGTGTAACTTTACTAGATGAGAAAAGGTCAAGAATGTATTTGTAAGAGACAAATTAAAGGTGGCCATCATTAATGACAAATTAAGAGAGACAATGCTTAGATGGTTTAAACATGTTAAAAGGAGACACCTTGATGCTCCAGCAAGAAGATGCGAGAAAATAGTACTTAGAGATTATAAGAGGAAAAAAGAAAGGTCTAAAAAGAATTTTAGGGGGGGAGATGGGAATGATCAAGAATAATATGGTTATGCTAGAACTTACTGAGAACATGGCCCGTAATAAAATCTTTTAGGTACTAGGATACGAATAAAGGATCTCACATAAAGAGGTCTTTCTCATTCTCCTAATTCTTTTAAACATTTTCCTTCAAGTCTTTTATTTTATAGTTAGCCTTAATATTTTGATTACATTGTATTTCCCTTGTAGTTATTTAACCTAAGCAGTTTCTTACTTAGTCTAATTATTTTCTTAAAATGGCTAATTTGATTTATTCTTGTACTTGGCTTTTTTCTGGTTTGTGTACTTATTTACATATTTTATCTTTTATTGTTAATCTTTACCATGTTCTATGTGTACTGCATTATGTATTGCATTACATACTCTTATATTTTTATTTATACATATTTATTTATATTTTGTATTAACATTATTTTGTATTATATATGGGCCTATTGAAAATAGCCTCTCTACCAGGTAGTGGTAAGGCTGCATACTACTAAACCTCCCTAAATCCCGTATTTAAACAAGACTCTCACTTGGCATAGGTATTGTTATTTTTGTTGTAGTTTTAATAATATTAATTGAACTATAAAATACAAAATCACCCCGAAACTCTGACATAAGTTCATTAGACCTCCTAAAATAAGCTTTTCAAAAATTTTTATGTTCTTTCAAAAATAAAAATATATGTCTTTAACAAAATTTTCATCTAAAACTATTTTAAAAGTTTTTAAAAGTAATTTGATGCATTAAAAAGGTTTTATTTAAACGCAAACCAAATTTCCACTTAATTATGACAAAGTATATTAAAAACATGTCTTTTAGATAATAATCATATAATGATTAACCACTAATTCATCGAGATAATCAAAATAATTTTACAAAAATTATAATAATTTATTATATATTAATGTGCTCAATTCCTTCTTATTCTTAATTCTTCACTTGAATTCCCTTGAAACTATCATAAATTGTATATATGCTCTACTTTACTAATGTTCTTTATCATTTGATTACTTTAGCTAATCAATTTTCTCCTTTGCACACTTTTCATACTTTGCTCTTCTATTAAACTTCATCTTTCATCTATTGCTTAATTATATTTTAATAGAGTTACTAATATCACTAAAAAGTAAAGTCATTAATATTATTATGTTTTGTTTTCATCAAAATCATGTCTTTGGACTTTAATTGGCAATAACCTCTTTATTTTTTATAATGACAAAATATTTACTGATGTTGTGGAATATAACATTGAGTAAGCTCCCTATATATTAAATTAATATGTAGTACATGCCCCCCCTTAATTCATGTTTCATGAATGATCAAGTTTTAATATCATAATTTTATCCCCCCTTTTTGTCAACATTAAAAAGGGCTTAGTTCATATAAAGCAAAATGCATAAATAGATAAATAACTCTTTTTGCCAACCTTTTTTCTTAATATCCTTTTCATGAGAGTAAAGTTTTTATCAAGGTACACATAAAATTAGTGAGTAACTTTATAATGCTCATGCATAATTTTAAAATATCAATCTAATTTCTCTCACCAGGTATATATAATAATACTTTCTCCTCCTAAATATATATGTCAAATCAATATCTCAAATATGAATCAATATAAAAACGATAACCTCATTTTCTTCCTCACTTTGTTTAACAATTAGTCACTTTATACCAGTTTTCATATTTAAAGATATAATTATTGTTCCTCAATTAATGAAGTTGATATTAGTTGTTGGTTTTCATCTGAAGTCACATGATATTGACATACAATAAAATGAAAAAAATGTGTTTTAGGTTCTGGCATAAACTTAGGCCTTTTGGGGGTTAGTTTGTAAACCTTTTTTGACTTATATTCTTTTAGATGTATTTAACAAACATTGTTCTTAAGAGTAGTTTTTAAGGATATATCCAAGAACACCACAAAAATATCATATGATGGGAATTGAAAGTTTTATTTCTATATGAGAAAGACCTATAAGAACATGTCCTATATGCATTTCTAGGTCTTTTATGGTTGTATGAGCAACGATGAACTCTTATTTTGGTAAATGGGGGAGTAAGAGCTCTCTTTGTTTGATGGTGAGGCCTAATAAATAATTTAACATATGATATGCTCCTTCATTTCTAATAAGCCCTAGGATGATAATAAGCATATTTCATTTAATGATAAAAGTGACATATATGAGTGACAACAAAATTGCATGCTCTTTTAGTATGACCTTTTATTAAAATGACCTATTTTTACCTTATTATCTATGTATTCTAGTTTTAGGTTATGAACCATACATAAATGCATGGATTTATCTTTTAGCATGGGATCTATATGATGTATGAGCAATAAAGTATTCAACTTTAGAATTATAATATACTCATTTGAAGATTTCAGATCAAGTGAGATTCTAACTCATGATTTTAATGATATTAGTAAGTTAATTTGTTAAAGCTTTAAACAAAAAGTTTAAGATCAAGTTCAATGGAAGACCAAAGTGATCAAAGAATTAAAAAAAAGCTAAATAGAGCATTAAATGCAATTCAAGAGAGATTTGAGATATTTTAAGTCAAATTAATCAGAGCAAGAAAGAATAAAGTCATTTCATGTATGAAAATTATTGTAGTCTTTCTTGTAACCTTATCTTGGTCATTTCAATGAGTTAGGTGCTTAATCAATGCATGATGATTTATACTTAAGGAGTATTGCACATAGTTTATCATAATCAAAAAGAGATTTGGGAAGAATTTAAATAAGCATTCTTAATGTGTCAAAATAATTTTAGAAATTTTTTAAAATGGTCTTATTTACATTTTTATCAAATAAATGTATTTAAATCTTTAGAAGTATTTAAAAAGCCATTAAAAACTTGTTTTAAGAAATTTGGTCAACTAATATGGTGATTTATATAACCAATATTAAGATTTCAAGGTGTTATAGCAAAACTCATCATACATTAATTACACTAGTCAATCAGTGTAACATATTTGTCAACTAGTGTTTTTGGAAGACAGTTAAATTTGTACTAAGATTTTATAAGATTATACTAGTTTCTACACAAGTTTAATGATTGAATAATGCTCTTAAAATGAAAATTTTAATTATTTAAGGTTCATCTTCCCTTATGAAAAAGAAGATTATAATTGAGATAGCAATTTAATTTTTTAGGGTTCCTTATCCCTTATAAAAAAAGGAAGTTTATAAAAGAGTTTCTCTTTATCCAAAGAAAGGAATTTTTTTACCGGAAGGAAGAAACATATGTGAAAGACTTCTCTTCACCTATTAAATAAGATGATATTGAAAACTTAAGAAGTGAAAGTAGGCTAAGAGTTATTTGATCAAACTAATATAAATAATTTTTGTATCTCTTTCCACACTCTTTATTTTATCATTCTTGTATTTGCTTTGTAATAGTTTTACATAACTTTGTCATAACCATTCCTGCAGTTCATTTATTAGTTTTCAAATGAGTAAAAAAGGAATATATAAAATTTACCTTTCTCTCGAGTGCCATTTAAAAACCAATAACGCATTTATAATTTTTTTTTCATTAATCACTATTGCTTTAAATGATATTTATTAGTTTGGACATCAAAATAATTTTGTTAATAATTATGTTATCCATCCCTAACTTTATGATTATTACAATTACAATTATATGCTTAATTTCTCTAGCCACTAGAATTTAGGTTATTAGTATAATAATATATATTATTTTATATTTAAGATGCAATATTATTTAGCTTTAATTTCAATACGATTAGGTTGATGAACCTTTTATTAGGAAAGGGATTATGTATAACAATAGAAAAATTATACAATAGGGGGATCAGGAGATATTGTTCCTAAGCATGTCTCTAATTATAGTGCGTTTAAAATCCCAAGGGGAGTGGTAAATATAGTTTTACCAAACCTTCAAGATAAACTTCAGATAGACTATAAACATATTTAACTATTCTAAATGAGCCTTAAGTTATAAGACCAATTTCCAGTAGCTATATACTCGAAGGACATTTATAAAGAAACAAACAGATATCTATTAGATAGGTCGGATAATAAAAGGTAGAGAGTTCCAAATAAACTGATTTCTAAAGGTAACATCTTTATGTCCTAACAACCAAGTCAAAAGAAAGGGATTTTGCTACTCCTTTAATGATGTTATAAAGAGTTTCATTATTATCCAAATGTAGTCCAAACCCTGTCAAGTACCTGGAACTAATAGATCAAATGTCTACCAACTGCATCATTAAGTTTTACATGGCCATTTATTTAGTAATTGTTTTCTTTTTAGGTCTTTTTATTTATTTACCCTGGTTATATCCAAAAGTGATGAGTTGGCATCCTTCATTTTATCTATTCACATCATGACATCTTTATTTTTTATATTGTGTCCTATCTATCCTAGGTAGTAGTCTGGCTACCCATTTACCCATTTAATGCTTTCTTGCCTATTTGGCAATTATGTTCTATAAAGTTATATAATCCAATCCCTTTTTGGTCATTTGTCACTTTTAATAATAGATTAGATACTTCTTTACTACTAAATATTTTCTTAATTCCCTTATTTTATGTTTTAAAAGATATTCAAAATAATATCATTTCATTTTTTTTAATTAGAGTGACCTGTTTACTTTTGTAAGCTTTCAGATGTCTTTTAAAACTTTTGTAAGCTTTCAAAGGTCTTTTATCAAATTGGGCTAACGAGAGTTAGGTAGTTTGATAGATAAGAATTGAATCAAACTGGTAAAATTATGTAACGAGAGATCGAGCATAGGTTTCTGGTATTTTATTAGACAATTTTAGAACTGATTTAGGTTTTAAGTTAATTGGAAATTGAGAGATTACAATTCCATAATTTAAATTAGGGTTAAAGATTATAACTCGAGAGAGAGTAATCTACCCTAGGACTATCTAGACCCAGTAATTCGATAATTTCATAATCAGTTAGATTTTCTTTAAAGTCGAATTAAAACCCTCTTTCTCTTAATTTATAGTTCTTAGGTTGATTCTTGATTGGGTTGTGCAAAATTGTTGTCTTGACTATAATTTCTGAATTTAATTCTTGCAATTGATTTCTTAATTGATTAATTTTCTGCATTAGTTTGTTATTTTGATTTATTGCGAATTTGAGTCAAGCCTTAGTAGGATTAGATTGCTCCTTGTGGGATCGATACCTTAGATACTATGCGAATGACCCATGCACTTGCAGTATTATCAAGGTTATAAATGTTAAAACTTAGCATACGTAACCTTGCGGTCAAGTTTTTGGTGTCGTTGCCGAGGTAATAGTTTAGTTCTATAGTTTAAAGCATTATACCATTTTTTATTTTTTTTGTTTCTTTCGTGTTATTTCAAGAATCGTGCTCTTGTATGAACACAAGAGTCATAAGAGATTCGAGTCATACAACGAAGACGTTAGATTTAGATATTAATCAACTAGAACGAACCCTTAGGAAAGCTGGGCGAGAGAAAGAAAAAGAGATAGGAAAATCATCAATGGTTGAGGAGTTTCATCAGAATATGGATCGGGGAGTGAACCAAGGATGACAACAGAGGATCTTGATGGATTTCATGAGATCGGGGTTCAACCCATCGAACCAGGGAGTAGCTAAGCCGCCTGTTCAGGCGGCCTCGTTTAAAATTAAACCTGCACTTCTCAACATGCTTCAGTAGAATGTGCAATTCTACAGATTGGCTAATGAGGACCTGAATGCACACATAGTCAATTTCTTTGAGATTTATGATACCTTCTGGTATCATCAGATGTTGGAAGATGCAATTAAAATCAGGTTATTTCCTTTTACTCTTAGAGATAGAGCGAAGGCTTAATACCATTCACTGAGCCCAGCCAATATCACGACGTGGGATTAGCTTATGCGTGCTTTCTTGGACAAATATTTCCTGTTGACGAAGACTACTAAAATTATAAAGGAAATCACCAATTTCCAACAAGGTGCCAGGGAATCAATATATAAAGCATGGGAAAGATATAAGGACTTGCAAAGGAAGTGCCCACACCATATCCTACCCAAGGAGTTCCTATTATAAACTTTTTACAATGGAGTGACCCACTAACAAGAGGCATAATCGATGCAGCTTCAGAAGGATCTTTAATTTTTTGAAGCAAAGGAGTTGATTGAGGAGATGGCAAGCAACAGTTATTTATGGACGAATGAGCGGGGTAAGCAACTTCCTACTTTCAAAGAGCATAAGGGTATTGTCGCGATCGATCAAATGACTGAGATGCAAGCAAAGATCAACAATTTGACGCGACAGCTCAATAGTATGAAGGTATCGTCCTCAACTCCGATGAAGGCTATACATCTAAAGTGTGAGCTCTGTGAATAGTTAGACCATGACACCGTGGACTGCTACTTAATGAAAGAAGACAATCAAGAGCAAGTGAATTATATGGGAGTGCAGTATGGATGAGGAGGGGGTAACAATCCCTACTCCAACACTTATAACCCTGGGTAAAAGAATCATTTGAACTTCTCCTAATCGAATAATACAGGTGGACAATTCAGGCCTCAGGGACAATCGAGCTTTTAGTAAGATAAAGCAAGCTTGATGGAAGAGAAGTTAGATAAGATTTTGGATAAGATCGGAGGCATGGAGGATACACATAGGAGGCTCAAAAGCAAATTTGAGCAAGTAACGAAGAACCATACTTTGTCCATATACAATCTAGAAGTCTAAATGAGCCAATTAGCAGATGCAATGTATACCCAGAATGCTGGAACTTTTCCAAGAAACACCGAGTCTAACCCAAAAGAAAGGATCATGGTCATTAGTGTAGCACCCCATTACCCTAGGGTACGCACCGAGACGCCCGTAGGTCATTCCGATACATATCCTAAGGTAAGGGAGCGCTAC
>JANQAP020438858.1:0-15892 GCA_026874005.2 Erythroxylum coriaceum | reverse complement strand
GTTTTTTAGGTTTGACCTGGTGGGGAATTCCTCCCTTGTGGGATGCGCGTTCAGATGTCACGTAGGACGTCGGGCACATGACTCGCCAGGGTGGGGTTCCAACACTAACTCTTCTTCCTCTTACGCTCTTTTGTTAAGAATTGGCCCCCAACATTTCGAGGATCTCATATGCTTCTTCGACCGTCTTCTCTCCCACAGCTCCTCCTGCTACATTATCCATCGTATAGTGACATTTTATTGTGTCAATTCATCGTAAAGAACTAATTCTGCATGTGGAGTGGAAAATGATGGTGTGGACACCGAATGAGTAGGAGTTTGAAGCATTCCTATGCCTCATGGAATGGCTCTCCCTCCATCTAAGTGAAGGTAGCTATCTTTGTCCTCAATTCAGAAGTCTTCTGGTGGGAATAAAACTTTCCCATGAACTTGTTGTACACCTCTTCTCATATAGTCAATGAACTGGGTGGAAGGGTCATCATCCATGCCTTGGCCCGATCTTTCAATTTGTATGGGAAGCACCTCATCTTGAGTTGATCTTCATTTAGGCCACCCAACAGGAACGTCTGGAGAGTGGTATAGAATTCTTGAATGAAGTTTAAAGGGTCTTTATTGGGAACCCTATAGAAAGATGGCAGCATGTTGTAGTGGATACTCTTCAACTCATAGTTTCTGGCTACCTCTCCTAGACGAATGCATGAAGTAGCAGTACCAATTACTAGTCTAGTATACTCCTTCATTACTGGTTGCCTTTCATCCACCTTTTGATCTTCTAGTTTGAGTCCCTCGAGATTGTCTTCAAAGCCCTTTGGAAGTTCTCTTATTCGATGTACGTTGTCAATAAAGGGAGCAAGCTCACCTTCCTGAAAAAACACGACAAAAATGTATGCATAAATAGACAAAACAATCGACGAAACAACCAAAATCACTTTACCAAATAAAAACAATCAAAATTAATTCAAGTTCAAAACACTAAACACCTCTACGACTAAGACGCCAAAAACTTGTTATGCCCAAAAAGTTCTAAAATGACCTAGGCTATCCTACTCGTAAGTATATGAGATAGTTGTAGTTAGTAACCCAGGGTCGTCTACCATAAAGGTAAAATTGGTCAACTTAAATTAAGTTTGAATTAAAAATAAAAATAAAAGCAGTGCACTCCTAAACATTCTATCCAGATTGTTGAGTGAAAGCTTTTAAGGAAAATTACAAAATTAAAATGAAAAATAGATGGAATCAATTGGGAGTAAAGATAAATAGATTAATCAAAGTGGGAAAACTCTTGAGAATTAGTTTCCCTAATTTAATCTCCTATATATGATTAAGGGAAAATGATTGGATTGTTGTCTTACTAAAATTAATAGTTAGGCTCTAAATCGATTCAAATAATGAACTAGTCTATCTTTCTTATTCAACAAGTTACTATTCGAATTAATAATGAAAACTTGACTACCAATTACCACTTAAGTTAATATATTTATAGTTCTTAACCTAAGTGTCCAAAGTTTCACGATCTATATTAAACTGTATCTCTCGAATCTCTATTTAACACTAAAATGATGCAAAGTTTGGCCATTCTATTACATCCATTTAGTTCAGAAACCATAATAATAAATAAGACAACATATCTATAACCCAATCATGTATATTCAACTAAATAGCTACATTAATTCTCAAGAAAAGATATCAGCCCATCATATCATATAAACGATTCACCATACTCAAATACTTCAATCTCATATTACTGTCGACAGAAGTTTGAAAATAATAACCCAGTAACTACTTAAATGAACTATGACAAGATAACAAGCAACAGTCATTAAGTTAACAAGAGTATGAATCAGTTAATACCAACAGAATAGTAAACTCAAAGAAACAAGCAACAGATGAGGAATGAGATAAGCAAACAGAGAGTCAGATAATGATATATTGGGGGTCTTTTGCACTCTTAACTTTTAGCTTTAGCTCTCGCCTTCTAGTTCAGTTACTCTCCTCTAATTAAATGTTTGTTAAAGATTAACTCCAGCTCTCGCTTTCGGCCTCTCTTCCCAGCTCCCACTTCTCTGCTATTGCTCTCTTCTTCTCCTTCTTAGACTATCTCTGTTTCTCGTCTCTATTTATCTTCTTTTTCTCTATCTCTCTGTGCCTCCCCTCTGTGTCCCTGTGTGAGTGAACGAATGAAATAGTGAATGAAAGATCATTTTCTCAGCCGCCACCCTCTCTTCCTTTTATTAGACTCTCTTTACGTTTAAGGTTGCGTGCCTTAACATCGTGAGCTGCCGTGTATTAAAGCCAGAATTAATGTTAAAACTTCTCATAGGCGTGCATCACGGGTGTGACATCCCTGTGACTCCCTGTGTATGGGGAGTCACAGGTGTGACTCCCTTATCACTTCTATGCACGGTGGTGACATAATCACCACCTTACACGGTGGTGACTTACCAACATTTCATACAAAAATTACGTGACTTTGGTGTTTTAATGCAAAATTCACAAAATAACCCAGTTAACATTCATGTAATATTTAGACCATTTTGACTCAATTAATCTCACATTTGGATCAAAACATAAGGATTTGTAACCAAAATCAAGATATGAAGGCAATTAAAAGTAATAAAAATTAGACATAATAGTGTGAACGTGTAATGGCATAAAATTAAAAGGAATTAGTTTATCTATGAACATGATCATTTACATTGTGAAGAAACATTAGCTTGCGAAGCTGCATTTTAAATGTTCCTAAGATGAATATGCATTTGGATTAGAATAGTGTATTTATTATATCAATTTTTACTGTAACATCCTACTACCATAGAGTATATACCCAAACATCCAGAGGACATTCAAGTACATATCCTATAACAATGGCATGTTAGGGCAGTTATATTCACTTATATGGCATCATACAGAATAACACAATACTTAAAAAAAAACTCAACTCCTTATTTCCTTTACTAACATAATTTACACTGTAGTCATTTAAATAAAAATTTACATTACCAAAATATTTGAAAGGTTACAATCCTTTTTATAGAAAAGTTTGACATGACATATGAAAACTATATAAAAACATTCCACTACTCTTTAGATGTTAGCTGACAGACCTTTGGATCATTTCTCAGTCCAAAACGTTCTTTTAGAGTATCTTAGGAACTAGGTCTCCTCTCTTGTACCTGAAAAGTCACGTTGCAATTTTGATGGGTTTTGCGAACTCAGTGAGTGAACCATCATTGATGATCTCACTCATGACAAATACACAAATATCTTACATATAACCAAATTCACAACATTCCTTATCTTAACAAAGCATAATGAATGTCACACATTTCATATACTCTTTGTAAACATAATTTGAACTTTTATCCCAGTCGATCACATTATCCATAATTACACATATATGACATATCACTTAATCATCACCATGTCATAAATGTATTCACAATCATGTATATATATAAGTGCAGATGCATATGAGACTCCGTTTTTATTTTTATTTGTTGTGACCAAGCACCTTTCACTGTTCCATATCCCTTGTGGATATCAGACTCTTTTTAGATACTGTCTCGTACCTATTGTGGATACTAGGCTTATTAATCAAGGCGCCAGGCTCTACGTGCAGATTTTTGAGCTTTAAGCTATTTCAGATTGGCTACTCTGTCACAATGCCTTTATCTGATTATGCATATCAATGTGATGCATCAAATCACGAAATATGATATTAATAACATTTATTCATGCAGTACAATCAGAGTCACATGCTCATCAGACCTAAGTTCGGCATTCAACATTTAGTTGACTACATATATTTCCCATATTCATATTCAAGTTGCAGACACTTCTAATATAGTCTCAAATATTAAACTCCTCAGACAATCAATTATCCAGAATCATCAATATCACGGTCATATCCAAATCATTTCAATATATATAGGTATAAAATTAAACCAAAAACAATTCAAACATAAGCACATATCTAATTGAGATCACACATCTAGGTTACTCACAGTACGCTCCAAATCACACTATTGCCTGGATGCTTCAGCAATGTCTGAATGAAGACGTTTGAATTGAGCATCTTTAATCATGCAATATATACATATATTACACATTACTAAGTTGATTAATCATATAAGTATTCAATCATGCACAATATATATGTGTCATGTTTCAATTAATGCTCAATTGACCTTCCCGGGTATGTATCCTTAAATCACATAGCTTAACCATTCATCCACCATAGCTTGGATATGACTAGGTTACAATTAGGATTCATTAATCATACATTCACTAATCATTTTCTAGCATTATACATTCACACTTTTTTCCAAATTCTCATTCATTCATTCCTAATACATCACTCATACCCTTTGGGTCACAATTGCATTCCTAAGAACACCTTCATTCTTTTAACTCTCATAAATTCCAAAGTTTAGATACATTAATATCAATCAATTCATTCCTTAAGTTATAACATCAATTACCAACCTAAACTTGTCAAACACTTAACCAATTGATTTAACATCAAACTAAAATCATTTTATGCTTTAATCAAGTCCTAATGCACCAAAGAAATGTAACTTATCCTTAGTTAACACCATAATCACAAAAAACAACATGTTATTCACTTCAATGCCTTTCCCACAATCTTGGGATGAGTGAACCGAAAGTTCACCATCCATTTCCTTCAATTTCGTTTTCTAGTTTTTTCTCAAGACAGATTTTCAGATCAGTTTTTCATATCCATTTTACTATAGAAAATGAGATATTTAGGTAGTATATTCTTCTAAACAATGTTCCTATATGTCTTAAGTTTCGAACGACGTCAAGTTCATGCAGTTTGGTTCAGTATTTTGCGAGTTATACCCAAAATACTACAGACTATTCTCACACCACAACAGCACCAAGTACTTAACTTCAAGTCAAATTTAGAAATCCTTAGAGACAGAATTAAAATTTTATTCCTTCATGAACATTGTAGCCATATGTCTATAGTTTAATTTAAATTAAATATCATCCCATTTGGATATCTACAAATCAAGATATGACTAAAATACAGATACCTGTTCAGTGGAAACACTACAGCTAACATATTCTAGCACACTTTAAACACCATTATCACAACTAATCCATCCTTAAACAACCACCGAAATCTTACTATTAAAGCAAACCATAAATAACAACATGTTACTTATTTAGCTCAAAACCTCTAAAATCTTCAAGCTAACTATCCCTCCAAATATGCAAGGACAAGGTATACTCTGAGAACAAGATGGAATAGAAAAAGGTTTCCATCACAAGATGAAGACAACAAGATTTTGGAGTGAAAAGTACAAAATTTTAGCAAAATCTTAGAGGTTGGAAGGGTTGTTTATGGGTGTCGTTGGTGAGAAGAAGAAGAAGAGAGCATGTGACCAAAAACAAAAGAAAGATGGTCTTTCATGTGTGGAAACCGTTGGTGTAGGTGTGTGGTGAAAGAGTGGCCACTTGTCATGACACTTGTCATGCTAAGATTCAAGCCATATGTCTCACACTTCAACTATCAATTTTCATTCTATAACTAGGCCATTTGTCACTTAATTATCTAAGCCATTTGTTACTAAATCTTAATGCCACGTGTCACTTATTTCTACTGTCATGTGTCAACTTGTCTTGTCACTTGGCATTTTTTCTAGTCCAAAAGCACATATTAATCCATAAATCTCCTAATGGTATCAAATAAATGTCAAATTTCTAATTGAAATTCATTAAACCAAAAGTCAAGACATAAACAATACACAATTCACATCATAATTATTTAAAATCTTTCATACCCAGGAATAAGTCAATTTAGTGTAGATACTATCTTTGTAATGTGTACAAAATACAATTCGTGTATGAATGTTAATGTTATACATGTATATGCAATGCTCGATCTAGGGTTCTAACCCTAAACATATTCCAGAAATTGGATATTACAATGACACTTGTTTGGATACACTTGTAACCAATATCATTTAAATTGGTAGAAATTATTAAAGCTTTTTATGGGAGTAATTGACTAAGAAAAAGTTATGTAGGTAAAATGTGAAAAAAAGACAACAAAGTGTGGTGCAAATTTTTGAAATAAATTTCCCATTCCATTAACCCGTTAAAAAAATTAGGTTAAGAATATAGCTAGTGCTAGTTGTGAGTTATGATATAACTAAGTAACCAGGGGCATTCACGAGAAAATATTTTTCTTCATGATGAAAGGCTAGAACGACACTCCAACCAAGCATTATAAGTATTGAAGTTGTCAACAAAAATAAACCTATAGATCTTCTTGTTAAAGCTTAAACTAAATTTTATGAATGAGTATATAGTGATGGTCTATCTCTTTAATTGGTATCCAAGAATGAGTGTATGCTTAAAAGTGTCATGGATGTATGAATAGGTGTTAATATTTTGTTTGATATTTATATTTAAATCAAATAATTTGAACATGAATGTAATAAGTTAGTGTATTAGAACTTTTTAAATGATTGATGTTTATAGCTAAGTTTCAGAAACACTCTCTACTAGTTAGGGTTAAGGCTGCGTATTACTAGATCTCCTTAGACCCCACATTTCAGTGAGATTTTTATTGGGTTGTTGTTGTTGTTGTACGTTTATGGCTAAGTTAATTTCATGAGATTTGATGTCATTAAACTATTGCATGGTTGTATGAATGTGTGTTTATTTGTGTATGTTCTTTGTTTATTTGTGGTTTTAGTTTTGCATAGGGACAAACAACAGCTTTAGTGTGGGGATGTTGACAAACGATTAATTGACTATCTTTATATACCTATATTTAACATGTTTTGCTTGTTATTTGAGAGTATTATGGTATTGTTGGAACTTATTTTGCTTTAAGTGTGTTTTTAGGTGATAATTGCCTTCATGAACTAAAAAGGAGAAGATTTTAGATGAAATTGTGGAATAAAATGGAAGAATTGAATCAACTTTAGAGATACACGGTCATGTATAGGGGTTGTGTGAGTCACTGTGAACATATGGAGCTTCAAAGATATTGTTTATGCCTGTGTGAAGATACATATCCATCTATGTTGACATACATGGTATATATTTCCCATGTAAGCTTCTGTGATCATGTAAAGTTATGATTTATAGGGTATTTTGAGATATACGATCACCTACACAATCGTGTAAGTGATCGTGTATACTCTAAAAAACTAAGTTTGTACTATAAAAGGATATTATTTAAAGCTACGGGATGAGGCAGATTTAAGATTCATCATAGGCACCCAAAGAAGGAAGAAAAACCAAAAAGAAAAAAGAGGCTGCACATCATAGGGAAGAAAATCAAAAGTAGAAACATCAAAATCAACTCCAGCTTTCCAAATTTTCCAGATCAAGGCTTCAAACTAATTTCATTATCTTCTCTTCTTCTATTTCATTTCTTTGCATGGAAAATATGAATAGTTGTGTTTTGAACATGATTATAGATTGCTAAATCCATATTAGGGTTTTATTTTTTAATTGCTTTGTATAACTTTTACCTTGTTGAATTCAATATGTTACTACTTTGTGATATTTATTGTACTCATACTTGATTTGAATCGAGAGATTAAATCAAGATATTTGTATTAAGTTGTGTAAAAAGAGTTGGTACCTTAATAGGCTTACAAACATTAACTTAATAAGTAATTCAAGAGAGATCATAATTATGAGTTAGTTAACAATATGATTGCTTCAAATCCAATTGAGTAGTTAGGAGTAGTTTTAAGAAATTGAAAGATTGCAACTCAACTTATATCTATTCAATTGGGATTATTTGATTAGATCTCGAGAGAGGATAATCAAAACCTTTGGATATCTAGGATTAAGTATAGTTGAATTAATAAGTTGAAGGGAAGACAAAACAAGGATAAATAATCCCTAAGTTTCTATCATCAAGTAACTTCAATTAATAGTTATCTTTTACTTATTTAGTCATCAAATTTTGTTAGTTTACTTTACTTTTTAGTTAATTCAATCTTTTGTTACTTTAAACAATGTAATTCAAATTGTTAGGTGACTATATTCAATCCTCGTAGGATCAATATTAGTTGTACAACAATATACAACTCGTATACTTGTGGTATAACATAAAACAAGCAAACATACATGTTATTATTTTTCAACTCCAACTCTTTTAGGATTAATTTCCAAAAGGTTTTTGACATCTTAACTCACAAGCATCAATGTTATGAAATAATGAAAGAGCCTAGATATGCAACCATATTTTATAAAGATTCAAATAATGAAAGAGCCTACATACACAAGCATACTAAGCATCTAAATAAAAGTAAGCCTTATAGGTTACAAAATGTTGATCTCTCCCTATTCTAATTACATCTTTATGTGACTATTTATCCAAGATAATTATTACAAGAAAATAACAAATAATTTTACTAGCTAATAGATCATATCATATATGTTCTTCAAATAATCAGAAAAGAAAACTGTACATATATCTATCAATAAAGAAACCTAATAAATAATGTTATATTGACTCAAATCCATCTACCAACCTTTTGTCTAACTATGATTGCCTTTTTCCTTTTTAGTGCAACATCGATAATCTCTTTTACCAAGGTTGGAATCCAAGCATCATCATTTAGGAGAATTGACATCCAAAACAAGATTATCTACTAATAACTAATGTATTTATTGCAATAATAATCTCAATTTCAGATCTTAGCCACCTTACCTTTTCATCATTATCATTTTTATTACATCTCCCACTATTCTCAACCAAACCAACAGGAGTAGAATAATCCTATAAGCATTAAAAGCAAATAAATGGTTATTACGGGGAGAAACTGAATGTAGAAAATATTTTACTGATAAATGGTTATTACGTGTGAGACAGTGAATGTAGAAAATATTTTACTGTAAAATACACATGCAACAATATACAATAGTGACGATGCTCCTCCTAATGATTTTAGCTTTCAAAAGTACCATAAAAATGTACAATTAATTAGAAAAAAATCTCAAAACTTGCTCAATTTTGCAATTATAGCCCGAACTTCAAAAAGTGGCAATAAAATACTCAAACTTTCTATTTTTTCAATTATAGCTCGAACTTCAAAATGTTGCAATAAAAATGCTCAAACTTTCATTTTTTTCAATGATAGCCTGACGTTAAATTTGCTTATGTGGCTTGCCACCTGTTTTAGAAAATCTTTTTTATTATTTTATTATTATTTTATTTTAACCAGGGGCAGAACCCTAGAGGGGATAGGTACCCTGTTTTATTAATTTATTCAAAGGGGACAAAATGGATGAGATTGACTTTCACAGTATTACTATAACTAAAAGCCAACCAATAAAAACAGGAAGAAAATGATAAAAAAAGCATTGAAAAAGTATATGCACTAATGCTGCTATGATTATGAATTATCTAGCTCTAACTCAAATCGAAGGGAAAGATTTTTATCCAGAGTTATAATTCCCTGAAAACCACGTGGAAACTACGTCCGTTCTTTATAAACCAGCAGCCCCTCTAAGAAACAACCTAAGTTTGTCATATAGTCTACAGCCAAGTTAGCCTCCCTAAAACAATGTTGAATCTCTTTCACAAAAGTATAATGATGTTCCTCCTAAATGAGGGGCTTAATTCACCATGGAATCTGAGAATGATGATTAAGCATATCAACAATTACCTTAGACTCAAGTTCCACCAGCAATTGGGAACCTTCTAGTATCTCTATACATAATTCTAAACCTTGTAATAAAGCTCAAATCTTAGTCTGAACACTTGTGATGTCGTCAAGGGTTAAAGAATATATTAAAATGGGTTCGCCTATTGAATCTCTTAAAATGCCCCCTGCACCCCATCTACCAGGGTTGTCTTTAGATGCTCCATCAGTGTTAAGCTTATAAAAACCAACTAGTGGAGGGATCCATTTAATAATATTTATAGTCATTAGCCTTACATATCCTCCTACTGCCATAACCACCTCTTGCAAGTTAAACCTGGAGATAGATAGGATAGAGTTTCTTTTGCAAAATAAAACAAATAGCTTGTATAATATCAAAAATACAGGAAGAAATATCAATCTTAGCCTTATCAACTTTACAGAACATCTTGTTTTCCAAATTGCCCAACTAATCAAAGAAGGCAAAACTCTGAACAAAGTACGTTAAACAATGTTGCCTCCTAATAACCACCAACGTAAAATTGTGTCTCTATGTCTAACACAAGGTCCGATATCTCCAAATGGCATTCCAAAAAACTTCCATAGCCGTCTAGCCCATTGCCCATGTAAAAAAAGATGATCAATGGATTCCTCAGATGCATCTATGCAACAAACGCACTTCGAGGGGCCTTGTATGCCAAAGCGACGTAGGGAGAGATCTAAAGGAAACCTACATCGCATCAATTTGAGAATTAAAAACATACTTTAACCTGCAAACCATTATGCCAAATATTTTACCTAATTATTTTCACCATTCCTGTCACCCTAAGTATGTCATATGCTAATGACATACTGAAATTGCTTTACGAATTTGGCATCCAAATCCATTCATCATCTATCCTTTCAATAGAGGCCTGCACCAATTCAGGGGAATTAATTATCTACTTCCAAGCTAAAGAATCACCTGATCGAATAGACAGCTCCTCTAGCCTTGTTCGTGAACAATATTTACTTGTTATATATTCTGACCATAATGTGGTTCTACAATATTCTCTAATATAATTTTGCTGAAAAGGATAAGAAAATGTGTGATAAACTCCTCAAACCAATTCCCTCATCCTCTCTCAGGCAACATAAGGAATCTTAAGCTATCCAATGATACTTGGATCAGTCATCATCAATTCCCCAGATGAAGTCCGCAAACATCCTCTCCAAATTTAGTAATATCCCTCGAGGTAGGTTACAGGCAGCCAACACATGTAGAGGAAGAGATGAAAGAACTGAACAAAGAAACACAATCCTCCCCTCAACTGAGAGTAAATTTCTCTCCAATGACAGGTTTTATCCTGAACTTTTTCAACCACAACATTAAGGAATTCAGACTTCCAAAGTCCCCAATATATTAGACATCCCAAATATTTAAAAAGCCTTTGTTTGTGTTAGAAACCTGTCACCTCAACAATCAAATTCTTACGCATCTGAGAACATCGATCCACATAGAAACCACTCATATCCACATTCACTACTTATCCAGAGCACTTCTCGTATTCCTTTAAGGCATTTCGGATAGTCACTAAAGAGGACCTCAGCCCATTTATAAAGATAAGAACATCATCTGCATAGGAGAGATGGGAAATTTAAGGACAATTCCTTGGCACTACAAAGCTTGTTGTGGTTGACAACTCATTTAAAACTTGTGAGAGAACCTCTGCACCGATAATGAAAAGTTTTGAGGATAGAGGATCTCCCTGGCAGAGACCTCTAGTAGCTTGAAGATAAATTGTCGGTGCGCCATTAACCAATACCGAAAACCAACAATTTGATATTAATTGCCACACTCAATCAATGAACTGTTCCCCAAAGATAAACCTCTTGGAACCTTAATAAAAAATAACCAAGACATATTATCATATGCCTTTTCCATATCAAGCTTTAAAACCACGTTTCCTCCCCTCGTCTTCCACTTCAGGTCCATGCATAGTTCTTGGGCCAATAATTCATTATCTAAAATCAATCGCCCAGGTAAGAAGGCTGCTTGCTGAGGAGATATCAAGTGAGGTAATACAACATGCAGGCTATTAGCCATCAGCTTCGGTATAACTTTCTGAATAAAATTACTTAAGTTAATGGGGTAAAATTATGAAAACTGAGACGCATTCACCACTTTAGGGATCAACATAAGCAACATAAAGGTATAAGATCTTGGAAAATCTCCCTTGAGAAAAACTTCTTTAATGCCTAAACTACATCACTGCCAATCACCTCCCAATAAAAAATAAAAAATCAGCTTGTATAACCCTCAAGTCCTGCCATGCTATCCTCATCCATTTCTTTCAAGGTAGAGTATATCTCCTCTATCTCCAGAAGGGATTGTAGCTTATCATTCTCCTCAAATGAAACAACTGGATGAATCACATGATCTTCCAGTGCATCTATACTTTGATATCCACTTATTCCTCACATAATAAATGTTCAAAGAAACTCACCCCTTCTGCCTGGATTAGTTGTGGATCTATTATACATTCCCCGTCCGAACCTTGAATTTGATGAATAACATATCGGATTCGTCTCTCATTCACTGTGACATGGAAGAATTTTGTGTTTACATCTCCCTCCTTCATCCGTTTCACCCTTACATTTTGTCTTCAAAACACCTCTTCCTCGAGCAAAGCACGTGTGTATTTTGCCTTAACCGATTGCAAAGCCTCTCATGAATCTATAGTTCCATACACCTCAAAGGCACTCTCTGCCATGAGCACCTCATCTTCAGTCCTTCTCATATTTTGTATGCAATTGCCACACTCGAGGTTATTCCATTGCTTGGGGGCTGCTCTCAGTCTACGCATATTTTTTATATAGAACTTGTAATGGTTGGCCCTTGCAAGATTATACCCAACTTTGCTTTACCATCTCTAAAAAACCATTCCATAAGCACTATGCATTTTGGAACCAGAATGCTCTATTACCAACAGCCTAACTGTTAAAAGCAATCTTCAAAAGCAAAGGAGAATAATCAGATTAAAACATGTTCAAATGCTCAACCACCACAGTGATCTGGAATAACCATTCAGAATTTACCAAAACCTTATCAAGTCATTTCCATATCATCTAGGTACCTTCTCTATTGCTGGTCCATGTAAATCGGCAACATGTATATCTAGCATCAACCCAGGAACAGGTAGCAATAAAATTCTGACAATCCTCAGCCTCAGAAACCTGAAAAGGCAATCCACCAATCTTTTTTACTGTAGAAAGACATACATTTAAATCCCCACAAAGTAACCAAGGGCCTGTAGCAGGCATAAAAGAATCCCACAACAATCGTCTCTTAACCATGGAGTAAGAATCATGGAAAAAAGTAAAGCACAAAGACTGATTTATTAGAGAATGGGACACTTTTAAAGTAAACTGTTGAGAATTTTCATACAAAATATCACAAGAAAACTCCTTATTATAAAAGACCCAGACATGACCTATGGCATTAGTAACCGCCCTTTCAAAATTTAATTTACATCTTATTTCATCAACACACGACAAGTCAAGCATTGGTTCAACAACTACAAACATTTGAAACACATGAATTTTCTTCAATTTTTTCAATCTCAAAACTGAAAGTTTATTAGCCAGACCATGAATATTCCAAAATAGAGCATTAATAATTGAGACTTTGAAAAAGGAATTTTAGCAATCTGAAGTTGGACCGAGTTTGAACACTAGTAGCATGTTGTGTAGAAGTCAAAGTTTGACCCATTACCTCGCTCGGTGTCACCGAAACAACCATTAGATCAACCGACATTATAGATGCCTTAGAAATACCAAACTCAAAGGGCGCATCTTTCTTTATTATACGCAGTGATGCTAGATACAAAGCCATCATGGACCCAGACCCCATAACATCAACATTCACTTGCGACTGATTGTCCATTATAGCCAAATGAGCTAGCTCACATTCTTTGTTCACCTAAATTCCAATAGTAATAGCAAACTCATCCATCGACAGTTCTAGGCCGACAGCCCCAACAGGTTTAACAGCTGTTGAGCCTGGCGATACAACAACAATTTCTGGGGAGACAATGGTTAAACTCGTAGATATGACATCAACTTTCAAAGTCGATAAACCCTTTGAACCAACAGTCAATGAAGGGGAGATCATAGTATCTCTAGCCACAAAGTTGATGGAATCTCATGACCAAGCAAACAAGAGGTAGCAAGCTCTTTCTCCAAAACAGGCATAGGTAATGGGCCTGATGAGGGCATCCCCTCCTCCAAGACAGAAGTAGACAACGAATTACCTCGTGTAAATTCAGTGAAGCATCCTTAGTCTCTAAAAGTTGTTGCTTATCCATTATCTTCAAATCAGACGTTTTTATTCTTGGTAATTCAAGAGCTGAACCGGTTACAATTTCCTTACCCTTTAAAGTCTCAATTTTGTCATTCATCCTTGGCTTAGGAATTAAATTCTTCTTCAGCTCAAATATTCCACCATGTAAGGCTCGACAATGCTCCTTTACACGGCCTATCTTTTTACAATGATGCCAGAAACTTGGGATAACTTCGTATTCAATTGATTGCTAATATCCATGGTTGCTGTTCTCTAACCAAAAACGAGAAGTCATTTCCTTAGATACATCCAATTCAACACAGTTTCTTGCCAAACCCGGTCTCGCTAATATAATCGTCAAGGCATCAATTTTTAGAGGATTGCTAACTAACTTACCAATTGAGTAAAGTGGGCCTTTATAGGAAAATGAACCGGAAGAACTGGAAGATTGATCCTTATTGGAACGATTGGGGATTCTTCTATGAGTGAAAATTCCAGTGTCCTTTTAAATACTCTTATAACAAATCCTTTGAATGACCATACGCTCTTCATCCAAAATCGAGAATAATCTTCTTAAACATCGAAACAGAGTAGTATATGACGATAGTCTAACATAGTCCCTTTGAAACCTACTGCAATTATCTGTTTACGTAACCTATCCATTGCTGGCCTTCCACGTCAACTAGTTGTCATACTTCAGTGTCTGAAAATTCCAGACTTGGTTCTCCTTTGTATGCTATGGGATTCTTCATTATAATAGGTTTTTTGTGTTGGGCATCTCCTTGCAAGAAATCTGCAAAAGATCACTGCTCTGGCGGATGTTGAGGATGGCCTCCAGAAGACGCCACCATCACAATCGTTTAACCAGTTACGGTGTTCAAATGAGATTATAGACTGGGTACATATTTAAGCTTGCTCACTCTCTCTCTATTTTCTGGTTGGATGCAAAATCCAGCACATTAGAGATGATAAATGCAGCCACTACAGATTGCAGCAGTAGAGAATCATACGTCGCAAGCTAAGTTTTAATTCTATTCTTCATATTGAATTTACTAGCCTAATTACTAATAATCTCTACCAGAGTCAAAAGACTGTTTCCGTGACTCGAACTCATGACTTTATTGTTACAAAGGAATAACCTTACTAGTTACTCCAAGACTCACCATCTAACATTAATACACACAAGCCAAAATTAACATAACAAAAAAAGATTAATGAAACAACGTCATTGTTAAAATGGATTCCCTAAGTTAGTTTACACAGTCTCAGCCCTTCATTATTTGTTTGTTCTCCTGATACTCTCAGTCCTTGTTTTTTGTTTATTCTTCTAACGCTCTTAAACTATTCTCACATTGCAGTGCACTGCACTAACAAACTTTTTATTTTCAGTTCGTTGTCTCGATGCCCTCAGTGTGAAGGCATCGGGATTGCGTAATATGGAAATTGTAGGGTGAGGGTGTCAAGAAAATAAATTGAAAATGAAGGGAAAAACTAAAATCAAAGAGTTAGGTCGTCGGGGTTGTGTAATCTGATTTAAGTCAGCAAACTTATCGAAGACATTAACATCAAGTTAGAATTGAAAATTTTTGAAAATTTGAACATTTCTTGTCATTTTTTAAAGTTTGTGCTAAAATTGAAAAAAATTGAAAGTTGAACATTTTATTGTCACTTTTTGAAGTTCGAGTTATAATTACAAAATTGAGTAAAGTTTAAGAATTTTTTTATAATTAACTTTATGTTAATTAGTCCACTTAATACCCACAATTGATCTACTGATGTACGACAAATAGAGAATAGGACTACATTTCAATAAAAGCACACACTTACGAGTTTGAAACAACAATTAGGAATCAATTGTTGGACCAATGGAGGTTGACAAATCAAATCCGTCTTTGTTTTGATAATAATAAAACTAAAGAATTGGTTAAGT
>JANQAP020438682.1:0-15896 GCA_026874005.2 Erythroxylum coriaceum | reverse complement strand
CGCCCAGGTGAGTCCGTGTTTTGCGTCCCGTAGGACCTCAAGTGATCACGCGACCCCCATGCTACATTAATAGGTCTACACACACTCTATTATAGCCCTTAAGAATTCAATTGAAATCTTTAAAGGTTTTTCTATATTATTAATGAACAAGGAAAAAAGTCGCCTCTTCCTATCATCTTCAACATCTCATTTATCTCCCAATATCTCTTCTCTAATTGTTCTTAAGGAAATCCAACTTCCTTTTACATTTTTTTCAGCTCCCCATTTCACATAAGTGACCAATGTACAGTAACTTCTTGCATATAATATCTTGAATCAAGAAAGGGATTAATAAATTATGTAATTATCCCCTAACATTTACTCGTTAATATAACAAATCAATGTTGTCTTGTATTCTCTACATTTCCATTAGACAGCTCATATAGCTTCACTTACCTCACTCATTAAAATAATAGGAAAAACTCCTACAGAAATGTCTCTAATCAGGTTCCTCAAATGCTCCTTATATGACTAAATTTTCTTGGAAATTTGTTTATCTTCCTAAAGCTAAAGTAGGACAAGGAGTTGCTTAATTGGAACACAGTAATTCTACCCTATATATCAAAATAGCATGGATTGCTAATTGATAAAAAACCTTTATAGGTTATATAGATTCAATCTTATTATATGATGAAATCAAACTTCTGGTCCTACAATCCAAAGGCTAATAATTCATGGACTATGCTTAATACTTTCAAGCTAAGGGACAAAGTTAGAAACTAGTTTAGGATTTTCCTAGTGGATGGTTCTAAGACAAGATTTTGGACAAATCTTTGGTCTCCTCCAACCCTTTAATGGAAAATGACTCTTTCTCATATTTAAGATCAATAATTTATGATGAGTCCTCTGTCAAAGATGTTTTATTCTTCAATGAATATAACCTCAATTCATAATAATGCAATAGATTGGTTGCCCTAGCTCCTAGTTCCTTGATCAAGAACATTTCAAAAGATAACATCATATGGCTGAATCAATCTTCTTGAATCTTCTCCAAAAATTCGTATAGATATGATCTCCATCAAAGAAATATGACAGTCTCATGGCTTAATTTGGTCCGGTTTGGTTACCTAAGCCATTCCTAAAATTTCTTTTATCTTATGGTTGGCTATACATGAAAAACTTTTAACTAGGGATAGATGTGTTATCACTCAGGCAATTACACTTATATCTTATACTCAAATTCAACTGAATCTTTTAGCCATTTATACTTTAAATGGAGTTGCATGCTCACATTGATTCCTTTTATCAATTAGTCTATTACATGGAGAGATATTTTGGAGTTGATCATTAAAAACCGATAGAGCCTGGACATCTGTATCTAGAATTCGAACTTGTATTTGGAAGAGCAGTAAGAAATTTAAGGTTAAACTAGGGCAAAAGTAAACAAAGGGAGCAAGTCTTAAGAGAGATTGTCAAGTAGATCAAAAAGCACTTACTGATATTAAACTTGCGGCCAACCTAAGTTTTGGTTTTGTTTATCTTATGTTGAGTTATAAAGAACTAGCGAGAGAGTAAGAACGTGGATCTTTTGGAATTGGTGCTTTTAATGATTGACCTTGGGAAGCTAGCAACATCACAAAGATAAAGTGATATTGCGGAGGGAAATGGCTCTAAAGGAATGCTCATTCAAAATAAGGAATGAATACCTACCTACCTAGGTATGGATATCTTAACAGATCATATGTTATAAAGATGACGCTATAATACTGACCTTAATTGGATTAAGTTAAATAATGGTCCACATTAGCTTTGATCGTATGGCCATATGTATTTTCATCGGTATTGCAGTGGATTGCTTGCTCTACAGCTGCCACTATGTTGCATACATCTTTTTTTTTTCATTATATAAAAGAAATATTTTAAGTTTTCAAAAAAATTATAAAAGGTTAAGTGCACCATAAACAATACAACACAATCAAAATAATATTGTCCTATGCATTAAAAATGTAATATACTGCATTGGAAAAATAATCAAGAAAAGATTATAAAAATTAATTATAAATAAAAAAAGTAGTTAATTGTGTAAGCTGATAATAATTGAAAAGTCTAGTCGTAGAAGACCACTAACAAATTTGGATAACTTACTTTATTCTAATCTTTTGGGATAAAAGAAATGAATGGTTTAGGTTGAATCTAACCTGCTTCACCGCGACCTGCCACATTGCCTGCACGAATAGACGAGAACCCAACTGTTTTGAAAAATGTAGGTTCGACGAATAATATTGTCGTCAACTATGTTAATGGACACTAAGACCAAAAGAGGTTGAACGAAGAACATATTCATCAACTAATTTAACCGTTGATGTTCTTTGGAGAAAAGGGGCAACAATGGCTGCTCTGCTTTCGTCAAAGTCAGTACTGACGAGGGGCAAGGATGAGGTGTATGTTGCAGCAGTGCCGCTGAGAGCCACAAAAGGACTAGGTCAGCTATTAATGTCTACTGCTTACTCTTTCAATATCTGGGACTTGCAGCATTTCATGGTCGTCATTAAACCCAATTCACCTTCTCCCAATTCTAAGGTTCTTTTCTCTTCCTTCTCTATCATCTCTAATGTTTGCTCTATAATCTACTCGTTTATCTTGTTTCAGATTTTGTTTTTCGTTTCTCTCTCAGAATTCTCCAATTCACTTTGATTTTCGTTCTTAGTACTTCAATATCAAGTCCTATGAATGGCTGCCTTTTCTAGCAAAAATTTTAATTGATTCCTTCCTCTGTTATTCTGTTAAAGATATACAGACTCGAATCCCATTATATATGATTCATTTAATTAAGCCACTGGGCCTACTTTGAACTATAAAATGCAACATTTGCTTTCAATGGCATTCTCTAACAAAATTTGGTGTTATATGATAGCCTGTTGTTTTCGGGTTTCAGCCCAAAGACCCTGAGAATATATACACGGCACTTGCTGTTATATCTGGCAGAGCAACTCCTGGTGAGGCTAAGCAAATTGCTGATATGACTTGTTTTGCTTCTATCTTGTTTGTTCTCTTTAAGGTCCTCAAACCTGTGATTTGTGGTGTATGTATTTCCACCCATATCAACAAGGATTGTCGGTGCTTTGACTACTTAGATACTCTGTTATGTAACATAGAATTTGACAAGTAGTGCTTTTCTTTTATTTTCGCTCTTGGATTTTCTTTTTTGGTATGCTCTTATACTGGAAATGTCAGTGGTTTGGACGGATCACCATTAAAAAAGGGATACATGTTCATCTCAAGAAGATTTTGTTGAATTTTAGCTCAAGATGCTTATACTGTGGTTACTTGACATCCACTTGAGTCAATAATTCTTTTCAGTTTTAAGTGGGTACATGTGCTCTTCCTTGATGGTTTAGAAAGAATAGGAAAATGTATGAACTCTTAAAATAGGAATAATCAAAAGAAACAGAAATCTGTATTTCATCGTTTTTATGATGAGATGTCCACTTCTTTCAGGTGTTGTTCTTGTGAAACAGTTAACTAAATTGCCAAAAAGCAGGTGCTGGTTTGTCGGATCCTCCAGCCTGCATTCTGTTAATCTTGCAACTAAATTTAGCGATCGATGGGACATGGATTTAAGGGTTGGCTATCATGATTGTCGTGACTATGCTGAGGGTACACAAAATTGCCTAAATTGTGTTTTCGGATGCTGATTTTGATTGTTGTTCTGACTGCAAGCTAATATGAGCTGTGTTCAACACGGCAATGCTAATTTGTAGGATTGGTAGAGCTTCTTACTGGGGAAAAGCATGTTTTGGAGCGTCTAAGGACAAGTAATGTTTGAGGGGTTCCGATGGAAGACCAACTGAAAAGAGCATACGACAATTTTACGAGTTCGCCATTTGTTTTATGAATGAAGAATCGCAAGTACTTTAATGTCAGCAAATTATACATTTGTATTGCATTTGAATCTTTGACTTGAAATTTCAAGTTTGATCAAATTAATGGCTGAATCCTCAAGATTAGCCAAAATTAAGAATGATTTTTCAGCAGCATAAGCGATGGAATAGTAGCAGGTTCAAAATCCTGGCAGCAATAGTTCAGCAGCCATCAGTTTGTATTCTACATTTTTTATGTTGGTAACGCTAAATCATATCAATGTTCTAAAAACAAGTCTGGATATAAAATTGGTAAAGGGAAAGTATAAGTTCAAAGCTTTAACCACTTTCTCGTTATTATTAAACAGCTATATAACTAATTATAATTAATGAAATTAGGGACTCAGTACTCACATTAGAGCTAAATGATATATCTCTTTCGCCTTCCAGTTCTTTCTCCACTTCTTCTTCACTAGCAGTCTCTTGAGTAGTCTTCTCAAGATTCTCAAACTCCTTTTCACACTGTAAGGTTTCCGCACTAGCGTTCTTTGGATTTACCTCAGGTTGAGATGATTGCATCTCTCCGCTTTGTGATTCTAGACAGTTGATAGCTACCGTCAACTGACCCATTTGGCTTACCAAGTTCTGGATTTTAGACTTATATCTTGTTGGAATTGTATCACATCCTGCTGAAATTGCAAAGTATTAATAGCAAGATACATAACTAAGTCTTTCAAAGATGTGCCTGAGTTGGAATAAAAGAAATTTGGTCTATGTGGGAATTGTTGTGCATCTTGCAACTTACCCCGGTAGTTTTGTTGGCTATCCTCTCCATAACTAAAGTTCGTATAATCACTCCAAACTTGATAATAAGATTGGGAATATGGGTTAAGGAAAAATTTTCCACCAATAGCATTGACAATATCCAGCAATGAATACTCCCTTCACTGTGTCCTTTTTATACACAATCACACAAAAAAATGTGAAAAGATCAAGAAATAACTGAAAAAACTAATTATAAACATAGATGTACAAAACACCAATTGAAATCAAAAACTAAAACTAAAACTAAAACACTAAACTCTCCAACAATGGTGCCAAAATTGTTGTTACGTGTCGAATGCACTACGACTAATTTTATAGCAGTGGTGAGTAGCGATCGTATCTACAGTGTAAAGCTTTTGTAATGAAAGGAATCAATGTTTAGGATATGGGAGTTTTGGTTGGAATCAAACACTACAAGAAATTGTATTTTTAGTAAAAGGAAAAGTTGTCACTAAAAACAGTAATATTAGTCACTATTATTCATAGTGTCCAATTTTTGAAGTCATCATCTCCCGTCACAAATACCTCCATCACTAATGAAATAGTAACTAATTTAAGAAATTGTCATAATTATGCAACACCTTTGTGACATAAATACTGACACTACAAGTTGTGAAATGTGTGACAAAACTATATGGTTACAATAACTTTACATATTTATGACAAGTTTATCGTCGCAAATAATATAACATAGTGATGAATTAAGTCGTAACAGTACTTCATTTTATTATGACGAAAATGTCGACACTAAAACCTATCAAATGTGTGACAACACTATATGGTCACAAGAACTGTACTTATTAATGACAAGTTTGTCGACACAAATATATAAAGTAGTGATGAATAAAGTTGTAACAGTACTTCATTATATTGTGACAAAAGTGTTTACGGTAAAACCTATGGAATGTGTGACAACACTATATGATCATAGCAACTTTACATATTTATGACAAGTTTATCGACACAAATAATATAAAGTAGTGACGAATAAAATCGTAACAATACTTCATTTTATTGTTACGACATTATCACCACTCAAATAATTATAAATAGTGACAGAATATTTGTCATTAATATTTTAATAAAAAAGTGTCAACATCAATTCACAAAAATGAAAATTGGTTCATACAAAAAGTATTGACACTAATGTGTTTATTATTATCATAAATAAAACTATCAATTTATCAACGGAATTACATTAGCTGTAAAAGAAATTTGCATAAGTGGCTATATTGTCTATCAGATTTCATCACAAGTATGAAAGTTATATATTACAATAATTTTGTCTCTAAATAAAGAATGTTTGTTATAATAAATTTATCACTAATGATTTCGTGTTTGTCACAAATAATATTATTAAATTTTACAATTTAATTACTTAATCGATACAAACTTTTGCATTGGTGGCCATAAAATAGAAGTTGTCACAAATGATACGAATTTTTAGTGTGAAGATATTATCAGACAAGCAAATAAAAATTATTAGTATATATAAAATATATAAAAATCACCAAAATGTACAAGATTCTAATTTCCAATATATAAAATTGGAAATTTTAATATCCAAGAAAATTATTTATTACAATTATCTGAAACTACTACGTATTAATTTAAGCCAAAACTCTCTAAGGTAAAATTTCTTGGCTATTCTTCAGGATGAAGTTTACTGTAGATTTGTTTCCTACAAAATAAATAAAAATAAAATCAGTTAATTATTTTATAAAATATTAAGCTATAAATTTAGTAATAACATTTTATAATAATATAATGATAATGATAAGAAGTGATACTAACTATTCTAGATTTTATAAATTTATAAACTTACATGAGTAGTTAGGGTATTTGATGTTGTGGCACTTGATGAATTTTCAATTAAGGTAGAAGAATTGAGTAACAAACTAGGAATTCCTCCAATATTTGCCAAATGTGCAAAAACAGCTAACATTTATTTCATTTCTGTGGCTTGCTTCTCAATAGCTGCATCTTGAGCTTGAATCTTCTCATTTTGAGCTTGACTCTTTTCTTATCATCCTCAAAAATCTCTTTCCAACTAAAGACACGAATTGTGCAAGTTGTCGAATGTATATAGTAACTTCCGACTTGAAAAGGATGGCATGCTTATAGTACGAAGGAGAAATCAAACATCAATTTGTTTTCCTTCAGCTTTCTTCTTGGCAAGTCCAGCATTAATTGTTGTTCCTCATCCACATTTTTTAGAATTTACATTTCCTATTTTAAAAAAATTTAATAGACATATAAAATATTATATTAAAAATTTAAATGTACAATCATATAATTTTGACGATCACATTACCAATACTAATAACTTGTCCTTCTAGGCTAGGTGCATTATTTGGAGTTTCAACTGTAGCACCGAACTGTTGATTAAGAGTCTCTATAGCTTTTGACTCCTCTACCATACTAGGTTCATTTTGTTCATCATCCATATTTGATAAAGATCTACCATTATTAACCATCTTGCAGTTTTGCATATAAATTCCAGCTTTAACCGTCTTGCACTTTTAAAAATAAATACATATTAGGAACAAACAGCATACACAGCTAAAAAAAATTGTAAGAAAAATTAATGAAGTCAACAAATAGAAAAAATCAAGAGAAAACAAATATCTTTGAGTCACTTTCCACTCTATATACTCAAATTGATGATAACAACAATAACCTTGACTATCATTGGCACCATTGGCCTCCTCATTTCATTCTATTTTGTGCATTACCTTTTCTCATCCATAAAGATTGACTAAAAGCTGGCTTTTGTTTAATTCACAAATAGTTGTGGAAGATAGTTCAATGGGAAACGCAAGTTCAATTGATTTATATTTTTTTAATTGCTTTCACTGAATTCCCTTTGATAGATGATGATCTTGTTTTGTACGAAAGACTTGTATAGGAAAGCATCTACCAAGGCCTATTATACTTTTAAAATTAGGAAGACGTAATACTAGTTTTAATCTTTCTTAAAAAAAATTACCTTGACTATTTCACTGTTCACTCAACTCAGAACCACAAGCATACAGTTGCTTTCTATACACTTAAGCAACAACTGCAAAAAAAGTGATACCTTTACATTTTCCTAGTCTACGTAGCTAACAATTGAACATAAATCGTACTAAATACAAGTTCATAAATCATACTAAATACAAGTTCTCGATTTTGAAATAAGAAAGGGAAAACATAAAGAAGATAGAAAATAGAAAGAAGCGTTAAGTAGAGTAGGAATATGTTATATGAGGAGATATTTTTCATGAAGAAGTAGTTTTGCCCAAAGTAAGGTGAAGGTGATGAAGGTTTTCGACAAGTGAAGGTGATGGAGGTTTTTGGCTGTTCAAGTGATGTGATAAAAGATTTATAATCTAGAAGCAACCATTAAAAGTGAACAGGACGAAGAGAAGTAGTCATAAGTAGTGTGATGATTTAATGCATGGTGGGTGGTGGAGGTTGAAAGAGATGCAGTGACAAAGCGCTATAGAATTTGTCAAGTTTATGTGTTTTTTATCAAAGTTTATCAATGAGGAATCGATGGTAAGAGAAAGAGTAGCTCCATGGTTAGAGAAACAGTAGTTACACTAGAAAGAGTAGTTCCATGAGTCTGTTGAGTTTAGAGTAATAGAGTAATGCTAAAAAAACTAATGTATTAAACTAAATCATGTAAGAATGTGTAAGCTTAGGCTAATAGTTCTTGGGAAAAAAAAGTTGGCAACTTGAGACGAAAACTCGTTGTTGGCAATTCGGTAAAGAACCCATCAAACAATAAGATCAGAATAATAAGTTAAACAAACGAAAATGCCATTCACTTATTAGTATTTGAGCAAAGGATTTGGAAGATGTGGAGAGAAGATTACAATGATGTAGAGAGGAGAACTGAGCCCGTGAAGAGTAAGCAATTTATTGACACCACACATAACGAGTTTCTTGAATAAGTGACTATTTATAGTTCTTCTTCTTCCAGATATCAACTCCTCATTTTTTGTTTCATTTTTTCCGATTGGTTTGATTGTATTACTATGTTGTCATTTTATTGTTTGACAATTAATTACTCTCCTAACGCAGTTCTTCAATTTTCCTCTATCAATCCAATTTTTTTATTTTGAAAAAAACTATTCATGATAAAATTTTTAAATTTTATGTCATAGTTTAATTTTTATAATAAAATTTTATATTTTATAAATTTAAAATCAGATTTAATATTTTTACAATACATAATAAATATAGATAAGAGTAATTTAATATTTATCATAAACTATTATGTTAGTAGGATAGTTACAAAAATTTTGATTTTATTCATCTAATAAAAATAATTGATTTTAGATAAAAATTTTATAAAAATTTTAAATAAATTCCTATTTCAAAGTTTTGTTTAGCAAATATCTATTGATATGTAAAATATTACTTTTGGAATATCAATATATGTAGTTTGAATATTTTATAAGAAGATATTTAAGTTTGTTTGTAAATAATAATATTAAAGAAAAACTGTGACACGTAATTTTCAGTCCCTAAAATTCATACATTAATAACAAAATTAAGCTTTATTAGGCAATAAAAATACGTCAACATCTATGAATGCAAAGTAAGAAGACAATTTAGATGAGATAGTTAAATCAAATATGAAAGAGATCATCAAACTTAGATGAGCGTTAACAATTACAATTTTTATGGTAACTTTGACGAAACGAAGACTGTGCAGCGACAATTGCAGGCCATGTTGTTCTTTAAAGTCATTGCATAGAGTGAGGACCTTTGGTTCTATTTAAGAAAATGTAGATTATGTATTTTTAGAGCAGAAACGGAAAAATGTTAGTATATAGAAGTAAGATAGACGAAAAAGATAACATTATAACCTGTGATTAGCAATGATGTAGTCTCTACTAAGGGATCACATTCCTTGAAAGTGTTTTAATTTCCTTCAACATTCTATGAATCACATATTTAATATAAATAACTTAAAAATAAATTTAAAATATAAATTCTAATGTATATTTTTCCCTTTAAAAAAGATAGCATATAATAACCTTATGATTTTACTTCTTATAAAAATGTTAGATATTTAATTGTCGAATAATCAAATTTCATTAACAATATATTGTGACTTGTGAGAGATAAAGTTAAGTAGTTTTAATTGAATAAAATCTTTATCTTTTCTTTTATTATTGTTTAATAAAAACATAAACTTATAATTTCTCTAAATTTTTATCTTTATTTGTTTTGAATTATTAATATTTTATAATGATAATTTGTATTTGAATTATTAAATATTTTCTATTAATCTAAATGACTACCTAATTTTGTTTCATATTTATTTCATCACACGATGTTTCCTTTGTGTCCATTCCCTTTATAATAGATTAGAACCATGTGTCCATTCCTACGTAACCCAGGTGTAGCTGTTAATTTTTATTTAATACTACTACCCCATCCTTCTTATTCTTCTTCATTTTATACGTAAATGTAGCTGTTAACTTTTATTTAATACTACTACCCTTCTTATTCTTCTTCGAATTCTAAACTTACCCTATTTAACCATCCAAGATAACAAAATTTACAATTCTCAAGAACACGAAACATCAACCTGCCACTAAGGGAATCGATCGAATTTCACCTCCTCCGACAATCAGCCACGTACTACGACAGAGGCACCATCTCTGGCAATAGCGTGGACAATGACGTCAGTAATGGAGAATTTCATCAAATAGCGCAAGAACCATTAAGCTTAAGCGAAGGGTCGATTGTGCACAAGTGAAAATAATGTCGGCACTTAGGCATCATTCATAAGACCCCAAATCCTTATACTCACACAAGTAGATGGAACAAGTAGACACATATGTACATGAAGTTATCTCCTCTCCTCCACTGCCGAAGCTGAAGCTCATCACGTTTTCCCTCTATCTCTCTCTCTCTCTCTATTGCCTTCTCTCTTTTAGATAATCGAGCCTAGCTTATTCATGAGTTTATTTTAATTTCTTCTTAGTAATGCCTTAATTTTTATTTGGAAAATATTAATGCTTATAAAGCTCCTTATCCTAGCAAGTTTTGTGTCAAATTTTATTGAACCCATTCAATTAATTTGTATTGTAGGACAATGACAATTGAAAAAACTTGGATGGAAATTTCTAATAAAACATGGCCACAATATGAAAAGGGAATTAATGAATTTTTAGATTTTGCATTTAGACATTTTAATGAAGGAAGAGCAGTTCGTTGTCCTTGTAAAAAATGCAAAAATAATTTATTTAGGAAAAGTCAATCAATTTATGAATATCTGATGTTAAATGGGAAAAACAGAAACTACAAGCAATGGTACCATCATAGAGAGGTTTTACAATATTATTCTGTTGACGAAAATGATTGTAGTCAGAGTAATAAAAATGAAAATGATGACGGAATCCATGATATGTTACGTGATCTAGCGAGAGATAGTTTGATAGTTGTGCATTAATCTATGTTTTTGTAATTGGCATGTGTTTCTTGCATAATTGTTGATTATTATTGTAGTTTAGGATTCATTTTTGTATGTTTTCATTTAGTTTGTTTTCCATTGTTGTCCTTTTATGTTTGATCTTAATTTAAGGTAAGAATTGATTATTTTTATGTAGGTAGGAAGATTGAGCAATTTAGAGATTGAGCTAGAGATTAAAGAAGAGAAGAAAAGAGGAGACTATCTGTTGCAAATTCCTATGATCATGGGAATCATGTCAATTCTCACGATCGTGGGAATTATAATCCGAGTCATTATGCAGGGCCTCATTAAACTTAGGATTTTTAGACTATTAAAAGAGAATTAAGCTTTCTTGAAAAGAGATGAGGAACTCTTCTATAGAGAGAGCCTCCTTAAGTAAAGAACACAAGTTTTGAGTCTCGAGGAAGGATTGAATTCAAGGATTATCATCAAGGTTAGGGAAAATAGCACATCAACATTAAAAATGCCAGATTTTAGCAAAAAAGAGAAGAAGTTTCCTTTATTTAATTTTCTGTGTTTTTTTCTTCTAATCATTGAAAGATGGATTATTTGTGTGTTGATGATGTTATGGAGACCATGGTTGGCTGAATTAGTTTTAAGGATTGCTTTTGAACTTTTTGTTAAAGCTACTATTTTATTGAATTGAATGAAAGTGTCTTTGATGATTGTTGATTTTATTTGTTATCTTGCAACAAATCGAGAGAGTGAGTAAGATTATTTGTCTAGGATTGTACAATGAGAGTTGGCATATAGACTTGCAATCATCACGTCAATTGATTAGTTAGAAGAGAGATCTCAGTGAATTCAATTGATCACCCATAGGATAGTTTGATAACTAGTTGAATTGGTCGAGTCATTGGATAGGTTGAGAGATCGTTCAATTGATTCCATTTAATTTGATTAGAGAAAATTAATTATATCTTAAAAGAGGGCAGTTAACACATTCGGAAATCTTAGGTAAGACATAATTCGATTAATAAAATAAAAGGGAGACAAAATAGGGAAAAAATAATCTCTAGTTTTTAGATTCTTAAGTTCTGATTTTTCTGCATTTTAGTATTGTTAAGTATTCATTATTATTCTTTTAATTTTAATTTAATTTTTTAGATTATTTGCATTAAACAATTTCGTTTCTTAAATAAAGTTTTGTCTGAATTAAGTGATATCTAGACATCAATCCCTGTGGGATTGATATCTACTTTTTTACTACAAGTCATGACCTGTACATTTGTGATTTTTGAGCTTAAAATGAGTAGTTTGTGTTGCATAATTACACTAAATAAGTTTTGGTGCCATTGTCGAGGATTGATTATTTAGCATCTTGTTTAATTTAGATTACTTTGATTTAAAACTTTTTGATACTTTTCCTTGTGTATTTGTAGATGCATGAACACAAGGAGTATGTGAAGATTGACAGAATTTGGTAACAATAAACTATCCAATATCACAAGACACATCAAGACATCTTAGAATGAGGAATGAGACATTTGAAGAGCTAGATGCTGAGAAGAAATAGAAAGAACAATAATGGAAGATAGTTATTATAGGGAGCAAGGAACTTTTGCAAATTACAACGAGGCACATTATGGTTCGGGAAGTAATGATCCTTATTAGAACACGTACAGTTCGGAGTGGCAGAACCACCCAGATTTCTATTGGTTTAACAATGCAAGTACTCACATGGGACATCAAGACATATTTGAATTTCAGCAAGATGAGTCTAATTCATAGGATTCCAAATTCGTCAAAATCATGGATAAACTAACAGAAATGGAAGAGAACCAGAAGAGGATGTTTTTCATCCAGAAGGAAAGGCATAAGAGACTAGAAGAGAAGTTTGATCAAGTTTTTGAAAGTCATGTCGCTTCTATTCACAACCTGGAGATTCATATAAGGTAGCTTTCCTGTGAATTTTGTAAGAGAAGTGTGAAAGACTCTCTGAACAATATGGAATTATATCAATAAGAGCACAATGAGGCTATCACACTTAGAAATGTGGAAGAATAAGAGGAACCAATGGAAGACAATGCTGAACCTTACTTTATAGAAGACTAAGTAATCAAGACAGAGGATGAAGAAAAGGATGACAACCCTCCCTATTATTCACTAGTTCTTGATATATCATATGTGAACATCAAAAAATCTTGGGTAGATGTTCATGAAAGGAACTCTATCTTTTGGATTGATGATGATTAAGTGGCATTCAACATGAATGATTTATTTAAGAATTCGAAGGATAGTAACTCATTCAGGATAATTGATGTGTTTGAATATTTTAAAGAACAAAAGGATGAAGAATAGATGACAACAGACATCGAGTTTGAAGAAATTATTAAAGTCTCTGTTCTGGAAGCAGAAGAAGCAGAGGAGACGAAGGTGATTAAGGAAGAAAGAGAGCAACTCACCTTTGTATAGGACAAGCCGTTGGATTCAATGAAAAATTCAGGGAGTTTTGTTATTCCCTGTTATGTTGATAGCTTACTCGAAAAAAGGACATTATTGAGCTTAATTAGTTTTCATAATATTATCCATATTGTCCTTTTGATTATTTTGCAATTTGTAGCTTATTTACAGGCTACAAAACTGATACTAAATGAAAAGGATGGAAGCAAGCCGCTCATAATTGATCCTGGCTGAGTTTCCAAGGATAGAGCGTCGAGCTACCGATGTTAAAAGAAACACTACATAGGAGGCAACCCATGAAAATTTACTTTTCTTTTCATTGTCTTTGTATACTTGTTTGTTTGATTCATTCAGTAATGATTACGTTTGATTTGAGCTTGATTGGTATTGTTTTGGATTTTTTTAAAATTTCAACTTGTTTTGTCTTCGAATTTTTTGTTTGTAATATTAATTTGACGTGTTTGTAGGATGTGGGATTATTGAGAATGCATGCTAGGCTTGGAAAAAGGTTTAGAAATGAGGAAATTACCCCATCCCATGATCGTGGGAATTGGAGTGATTCCTATGACCATGGGAAATCTCTCCAGAAAGTTTCTGGAGAGTAATCCCATGATTGTGGGAAGGGAGTGTATTCCCATGATCATGGGACTACCATTTAAGGCAAATTTTAAATTGCCCTCCCTCTCTTCTTCTTTTGTTTACTCTTAAAATTTTCACACCTTCTCTCTAACCTATGAAAACTCTTCTCCCACTTTCTAAAATCCTTCATCTTCCTCTAGATTCTTGGTATTTTCTTCATCTCTTTTTATTAATCTTTCAATCCTTTGCTCTTCCCATGCATTAATCATTCAAAAATATAAGAATTTGGGTAAGATTTTTCTCTCTCTTCCTGAAAAAATGATTTCACCTTTCTTTCTCTTATTTTTGTGGGTTTTAATCTTCCAATGGCTCCAAAGAAAATGTAATGGCTCCAAAGAAAATGGTAACTCAGAAACAGACCGATGAATTGCGCCGTCAAGTCTTTGGTGAAGGTAAGCCCGATTTAGTGGCAGCTTTTCATGCCCCATTTCCCATTTATTCAGATAAAGAAGGTACACATTTTCGAGACCTTAAAGATAGGAGTGAGGCAAAAAATTGAGCGACTAGCTGCGAACATAGGTTGGAATAGGTTCATTTAGTGTGATGTGCCTATTTATCCTATTATGGCTATAGAGTTTTTCACTATAGTCTACTATCACCCTAAAATGGATGTTTTCTAGTTTAGGTGAGCTACTAATATGTATAAATTGGATTATAATGTCATTCATGCACTTTTCGATTTGTTAAACACTAAAGTTTCAGATGATCATGATGACTTTTATTTCGATAATTGTTAGAAAACTTTAATAGGTGAAGAGAATTTTGACTCTAGGAATGCACTAAACACTTTAATCCATAGTGCTGAGCATTTACTTTTACATAAATTTATGTGCTTAACTATGTTTAATAAAACTGAAAGTAATAAATGCTCGGCTAAAGAACTTTTCTTTCTATGTTACATGGATTGAAAAATAAAAATCAATACGACTTTTAGGATTTTTCGATCAATAGTGAATGTTGTGAATAAAAAGAGCTCTTATTTTGGCATGTCCCATATTGTAATTGCTTTGGTTCTGTTTTATAAGTTTGATGTTGAAAATGTGTTTAACTCAATACAATATGTTTGACATATCTTATTTGAGAGGCTATGATATTTTGGAGTTCCATTCTATGAAACTCCGAAAACCTCAGACGCGTAATGCAGTGAAGAATAAGAGAGGCACATATACAGTTGCTTCTCGACCCTCCACATCCCAAGCAATCCCAGAGTAAAAAAAAGAAGTGGAGGAGGAACCAAGTGCACCAATAGAGGTCGATAGATTTCAACAAATCCTCGACCAGATGGCCTCCAATCAGCAGCAAATGACATCCCAAATCAATGGGTCGACACCCAAATGCGACAAGTCCACAAGGAGTAGCGCTATTTGAAGAAGAAATTCCTCAAATTCTTTTAGAGGAATAATTTTGAAGCTCCTTCGCCAACACCGTTGCCACTGCAATCCCCATAAGCTTTTCTTTCCTTACACCTTTAAATTTTGTTATTTCTTTTGTTTGGGTTCATGTCATTTGTTTGGTTTCATGTCATTTTTGTTTGGTTTGAATTCTTTTGTTAGGTTTCATGTCATTTTTGTTTGGTTTACTGTCCTTTGTTTGATTTGCTGTCATTTTTTATTTGGTTTGATGTAATTTATTTGTTTCTGTAACATCCCCTCACCAATAGGAAGGGTATATTGGTAAATTGCCATGTTTAGGAGTGTATAATGTATAGTGACATA
>JANQAP020438532.1:0-15899 GCA_026874005.2 Erythroxylum coriaceum | reverse complement strand
CACATATACATGTGCATGATTGAATATTCACTTGATTGAACAACTTAGTAATATATGAACTATGTGTGTATTGCATGACTTTAGACGTACAAGATGATCATTAGCAACTAGACATTGCCAGATCATCAAGGCAATAGCTTATTTGGAATGTACTATGAGTTAACCTAAATGTTTCTCACTATGATTGAATTGTTTTTAGTTAACTTTCAGTTATTGAACGGTTACTTATATGATTGCTATGATTCTAGACATTATTGGTCCAGGACTGTATATGGAAGTGCTTTCAAATTGTATATGTAATATGGAATGTGTACTTAACTAAATGTTGAATTTTGGACTTAGGATCGAAGAATGTGAGAAACGACATGAACTCATTGAATGAAAAGTATTGATAGCTTATTATGTGAATTGACACATTCCATTACAATGATATACATGATCAGATAAAGGAGTTGTGACCAGAGTGACCAACGTGAAAAAGAGCTTTATGCTTAGGAATTGTGCACAAAGAGCCACAGGATCAGTTAATATTGATCCCGGAATCCACAATAGATATGGGACAGTAAATGAAATAAGCTCAGTATCTATAACAGATATAAGACAGTAAATAGGCACTCAGTCACAACAAAGTAAAATGAAAATGGAGTTATATGTGCATTTGCATCTATATAACTTTACATGTATCATATGAATGATTGAGATGAATTAATGGATTGTTCTGGAATAGTGTTATGAAATATTTATATACATGTTGTACTTATACTTGATGAAATATAATAAAATGTGATGTGGGATTTGATACTGGATGATGCGTTAAACTTTTTGAAATTGGTTATATACTTGACTTTGTGTTGACTAGAGTAAGCACATCGATGATGGTTCACTCACTAAGTTTACAAAGTTATCAAAATTGCAACATTGATTTTCAAGTTCAAGGGAGATATAGCTTCTAAAATGATCTAATAGAATTCTATTATTGTTATTTTGGGGACAAGAATGACTTAAAAGTTCGGTCAACTGATTTATGATGAATTTAGTTTAGAATGTTTTTAGTTAGCATCTCATTTCATATTGAACATTTTGTATGGAGTTGTAAACTCTCTATTGTTATATAATGTAAATACATGGATATAAATTATAATGGTACAATGTAAGTAAGTTTGTTTTGTGAATGAAATGAGGAGATTTGATCATTTTGAATACTTGTGATATATGTGATGCCTTTTAGTTAATGTGTTGGTTCTAACATGCCATTCTCATAGTGTATGTTCTCAAATATCCTCTAGTATGTTTGAGCATATGCGCTATGGAAATGGTATGTTACAAAGAACCTTCTTTATAAACTTACCGTTTTAGAAATGGTTCTATGACATCCAAAACGATCTTACTAATTCAAATAATTAGCTTTGAAATTCTTGAAAAAATGTTCTTCTTAACTAAATATCGAAGATTTCAGCAGAGATAATATCGAAGATTATGCAACGACTAGTTGAAGAAAATGTCTACTTACAGAAGAGCCATTGCATTTGTCAGAGACACAGATAAGACTTACGAAATATCTTAGAGCATCAATATTCTTGATTTGTGCTTTAGAAAGTGAAATCACTCTATTAAGAGAGATTGCAAAATCTTTCATACAATTTTTATTGAGATCTTAGAGAGGCTAGTAGAATACTATTATTGTGGAAGGTTGAAGAGCCTTGAAAAACATACACTTTTGAGCTTAAAGAGGCTCGTCAAATTACTACTTGGCTTTTATAGTGAAATACTCAAGTTGGATACTTGGTAAATGGACTTAGACCTCGTTATAAGCCGAACTAGTATAAATCTACTATGTCCTTTTCTCTCTCTTCCTAACTTTTAAAATTTTGCATTAAAGTTTATGTTTTTAAGAGGCTCCTTTAGTTTTACAATAAGCTCCTTATATTTTTATATCACAAGAGGTTCCTTTTGTTAGCAGGCTCTTATCGATTAATAGGCTCCTTTCTTTTTGAGCACTAATAAGTTCCTATCGATTAAATAGACTGCTTTCATTTTAAGCATTAATAGGCTCATTTTAACTTGACAGGCTCCTCAACTTTAACATGATCCTTTCTAAAGTTTATAAGACCCATCTATTTATAAAGTTATTTTGTTCAAGCAAGATCTTATCGATTTGAAAGTTCCTTTAAAAAATTTGACACAATTCACCCCCTCTTGTATGTGTTTGCCTTATCATTTGGTATCAAAGAGAGCTTTCACATTTATTGTGTCTTCCAGCACATGATAGATCATGGAAAATAACTTGCAAAACATTGAAGGACAATCCATCTCAAAGAATCCTTATTTTAATGGAAACAACTATTCCTACTGGAAAGGAAGAATGACTATTGATAGGTGTGCATTAGTCTATGGTTTTCTATGTAAATGGCATCTGTTTTCTTGCATACTTATTAATTATTGTTATAGTTTAGGATTTATTTTGTATATTTTTGTTTAGTTTGATTTCCACTATTGTTTAGTTTAATTGGCATGGAGGTTGAACTAGATATCAAAGAAGAGAAGTTTAGAGTAGTTCATCTGTTATAAATTTGATTCCCACGATCCTAGGAATTACAATTCGAGACAATATGTAAGGCTTTGTTAAACTTAAAGTTTTTAGACTATTAATGGATAATTAAGCCTCCATCTTCAAGAAGGAGACAAAACCACCCTTCTATAGAAACACCATACTTAAGTAAAGAACACGTCTTTGGAGCCTTAAGGAAGGATTGAAATCAAGGATCATTATCAAGATTGGGGAAAATAGCACATCAACACTACAATTTCCAGATTTTCGTAAAGAAGAGAAGGAGTTCTTTTATTTAATATCCTGTCAATTTTACATATTCTATTCTTTGTAAAGTGGTTTATTTGAATGTTGATGATGTTATGGAGACCATGTTAGGATGATTTAGTTTTAGGGATTGCCTTTAAACTATTTTGTTAGAACTCCTATTTTATTGAATTGAATGAATTTTGTCTTTGATGATTGATGATGTTATTTGTTATCTTGCAATAAATCAAGAAAGTGAGTGAAATTAATTATATAAGATTGTACAATGAGAGTGAGAGATCTCAACAAAGTCAATTGATTACCCATAAGATAGTTTAATAACTAGTTGAATTGGTTAAAAGATCGTCCAATTGATTCCCTTTAATTCAATTAGGGACAATTAGTTACACCTTGAGAGAGGGTAATTAATATATTTAGAAATCTAGGGTGAGACACAATTTAACCAATAAAATAGGGAAAAAAGTAATCTCTAGTCTTTAAATTCTTGAATTCTGATTGTTCTGCACATTGGTATTGTCTATTGCTTTGTGTCAGTCTTTTATTTTTAATCTAATTTTCTAGATTATTTTTATTAAACAATCTCGTTTCTTAAACAAAGTTTTATCTAAATTAATTAGTGTCTGGGCATTAATCCCTGTGGGATCGATATCTGCTCTTTTTAGCTATAAGTCATGACCCTTTTTCTTGCAATTTTTGAGCATAAAACGAGTAGATTGTGTTATATAGTTACACTCAACCAAGTTTTTAGCGTCGTTGCCGAGGATTGATTGTTTAGCATCTTATTTAATTTAGATTACTTTGATTTAAAAATTTTTGATACTTTTCCTTTTGTAATTACAGGTGCATGAACACAAGGAGCACACAAAGAACAAAAGAAGTGAGTGAAGACAAATTTCCTGAAATCAAAAGGCATGAAAGAGAATTAAGAAGGGCAAAGCATCTTAACTTTTCACAACAAGATATGGTTGCAGATGGAGAGCGACCAGAGAGAAGTTTGATGGATTTCATAAGGTCAAGTTTTAGTCCTCAAGGAGTGGCAAAACTAATGGTCCAAGTAAATAATTTCGAGATAAAGCCAGCACTACACAACATTCTACAAAATAGTGTGCAGTTTTACAGGCTATCTAACGAGGATCCGAATGCGCACATCGTAAATTTCTTAGAGATATGTGACACATTCTGATTCAACAAAATGTATGCCGATGTGGTAAAGTTGAGACTATTTTCATTCACCTTCAAGGATCGAGCTAAAATGTGGTACAACTTATTGAATTTAGGCCATATTACGACTTGGGAGTAGCTCCCCAAGGATTCCTTGCTAAGTATTTCCTATTAACGAAGATAATGAGGATTATCAAGGAGATAACAAATTTCTAGCAAAACGACGGAGAGTCTCTCTACAAAGCTTGGGAGAGATTTAAAGAACTTCAGAGAAGCTTTCCACATCACAACTAACCAAGGGAGTTCCTGCTTCAGACGTTCTACAATGGAGTGAATCCATAGAGAAACCATCGACGCAACAACAAGAGGTTCATTAATGAGGAAGACGGTGGAAGCAGCTCATGATCTGTTAGAGGAGTTGGCAAGAAACAGCTGCATATGGTCGAGCAAAAGGAGTAGATAGGTATAGAAGGAACAAAAAGGTATGATACTCATTGACTCTATTACTGCCTTGCAGGCTCAGATGACGACTCATATGAAGTAGCTGAACAATATACAAGGAGCATCTACCTCGACAGCTAAGGTGATACAAGTTCAGTGTGAGTTATATGACTAGAGCAACCACGACTCAGTGAAGTGTTTCCTATTAGGGGTCAGTGGTACTGAACGGGTAAGTTGGGCCAGCCGCAGAAATGTAATAATCCATACTTTAATACCTATAATCCGGGGTGGTGAAACCATCCAAATTTTTGTTGGAGTAATAACAATACAAGTAGCCAGCAAAGATCACAAGGACTATTAGGTTTTCATCAAGATCAAATTGGAGCAATGGAAAGAAAAATGGACAAGATGATGGAAGTGTTGGGGTCTAAATTGGCAGCTTAAGAGGAGAATCAGAAGAGGATGTTTATTAGCTAGGAAGAGAATTAGAAGAGGATGGAAGTGAAATTTGACCAAATCCTGAAGAATTATGCATTTTTTATCCATAATCTGGAGGTTCAGGTAGGGCAACTCACTAACGTGTTATCTTCTCGAAATGCAGGTAGCCTACTGAGCAACACTGAAATTAATCCAAAGGAAACAATCATGGCCATTACTCGAACAGAGAAAAAGGACAGTGAGAATGAGGAGCAAAATAGAGTTAAGAGAGAAGGACAAACTGTTGTGGAAGTCTTCCCAAGTGAACTAGTAAGCGAGTTGATCAAGAAGCTTCAACTTGGACTTCCACATCAGATTTTTGCCCAGCAGAAGTCATCTTCAAATGGAGCAATGAGGAATTCTAAGGAGGGTGAGTTAAGTGAAATGTCACATATAACCAATCGACTATGAACAAAACTCACATTGAACGAACTAGTGAAAAAAAAGGTCGAAAAACATATATCAGAAGGAAACTCACGTATAGCACAAAAGAAAAAAACCTAGGGGATTTTTTTATTCTATACAGTATTTATAGAGTTCAGATAGAAAGAGAATTTTTAGATTTAGGAGCTGACATCAATATGATGCCTTACTCATTCAGTCAAAAACTAGGTTTAGGAGAGCCAGAGCCCACTTAGACATTAGTGAAAACAGCTGACAGAACGGTACACTTATTGAAGGGAATCATTAAGAATGTGCAAATACGGATTGATAAGTTTTTTTTTGGCATACTTCTATATACTAGATATTAAAGAAGACGAGGAAATCCCAATGGTGCTTGGACGACCATTTCTGGCTATTGCCTGTTCAATTATAGATGTTGATGGGGTGAATTAATATTGAGAGTACGAAAGGAGTAGTTAACAGTCAAGGTATTGAAGAAAAATTATCGTGCTCCTTCACCCTCAAGGACATCAAAGAACTTGCATCCCAAGGTGGATGGGAAGATGTTGAGGACCCTAGGAATGCATGTAAGAAGAAACGATCGTGCAGGAGAAGGCGTAGGAAGGAAAACAACAAGGATGGTGGAGTCCGTACTAGGTAGCTCATCTATAGAGATTGAGATCAGTTTCTACATTACTACTGTAGCAATCATTTGAGACGCCATGAGCATCAAGGAGAGTTGAGCTACTGATGTTAAAGAGGCATTGTATGGGAGGCAACCCATGTATGTTTATTTTCTTTTGATTGTCTTTGTCTTTTTGTTTGTTGGATTTCTTTAATTATGATCGTGTTTGAATTGAGTTTGATTGATGTTAATGTGGTTTTTATTAGAATTTCAATTTGATTTTTATTAGAATTTCAATTTGATTTCTTTTCAAAATTCTTGTTGATGATATTAATTTGATGTGTTTGTAAGTTATAGGATCATGGAGAAGTAATATTAAGCTTGGAAGAAGGTTTGGATTTGTTAGAAACACCAATTCCCACGATCGTGGGAAAGCGCTCTCCAGAAAGTTTCTAGAGAGAAAACCCACAATCGTGGGAACTGTGGTGATTCCCATGATCGTGGGAAATCACCCCAAAAAGTTTCTGAAAAGTTCCCACGGTTGTGGGAATTCCATCCGGGAGGGAAATTTAAACTTCCCTCCCATTTTCTTCTTTCGCTCACTCTCAAAATTTTCACTCTTTCTCTCTCTAACCCACAAAAATCCTCCTCCCACTCTCTAAACTCTTCATTTTTCCTTGAAATTCTTGGTATTGTATTCATTTCTTTTCATTAATCTTACAATCCTTCACTCTTTTCATGTATTAATCATTTAAAGACACAAGGATTTGGGTAAGATTTTTCTCTCTCTCTCTAAAAGTTAAATTTCACTCTTTTTCTCTCATTTTTGCAGGTGTTCTTCTTACAATGGTACCAAAGAAGATGATGGCTCAGAAACGGACTGACAAAGTCTGCTGTCAAGGTTCTGGTGAAGGCCAGAGCGATTTAACGGTAATTTACCGCTCTCCCTTCCCAATTTACTCAAAAGAAGAAAGTACGTGCTTCCGTGACTTTAGGGCTAGAGCAATAGTCACTCCTAAGTATTTTGATTTTCAATTGTTAGAAAACATTGGAGTGAGGCCAAAGATTGAGCGATTAGCTGTAAATATAGGCTGGAATAGGTTCATCCGGTGTGACATGCCTATCCATCTTATGATGACCATTGAGTTTTTCACTACTGTCCAATATACCCCTAAAATGGACATTTTCTGGTTTAAATATTCGGTACTATTTACAAATTGGATTATAATGCCATGCATCATTCTTTTGATTTGCAAAATAAAAAAATTTTAGGTCATCACACTGATTTTGATGTGAATTCTTGTCGGAAAACTCTAACGGGGAAGATAATTTTGACTCATGCAATGCATCGAATGCTTTAATCTATAGTGCCGAACATTTGCTCTTTCATAAATTTATATGTTTAACTATGTTCAATAAAACTGAAAGTAGCAAATGTTCGGCTAATAAACTTTTCTTTTCATAGTGCGTGGATTGAAAAATTAAAATCAACATGCCATTTAGAATTGTTCAATCAATAATTAGTGTTGTCAATAAAAAGAGTTCATATATTGGAATAGCACATGTTATTACTGCTTTAGCTCTTTATTATAACCTTAATATGGAAGAGGTGCGTACAATGCCACACGATATGTTTGACATATCATATTTGAGGCGATTCAAGATTGTGGAAGTCCAATCTTTGGAACTCCATAATCCTCAGACATGTGTTGTTGTCAAGAACAGGAGGGGCCAAGATATAGATGCAAATCGACCCTCCACATTCTGAGTAGCACCAGAGCCAGAGGAGGAAGCAGTAGAAGCAGAACGCAGTGTACCAGCAAAGGACAATCGATATCAATAAATTCTTGACCAGATGACTGCTAATCAACAACAGATGACATCCCAACTAAATAAACTCAGCACCCAAATGTGGCAAGTCAATAAGGAGCAGTGCAGCCTAAAGAAGAGGTTCCTCAACTTCTGTCTATGGAACAATTTTGAAGCTCCTTCACCAATACCGTCGCCACCATCATTTGAATAAGTGTTTCTTACCCTTTTACTTTTAAATTTTGATGTTTCTTTTGTTTGGTTCAATTTCATCTTTTTTTTGGTTTCATGTCATGTTCTTTTATTCGGTTTCATGTCATTTTCTTTTGTTTGTCTTCATATCATTTGTGTGTTTCAATTTCTTTTGTTTTCATTTTCCCTTACTTGGTGGTTGACTTGTCATATTGAGGACAATGTGAACTTTGGGTGTGAGGAGGTGACATTGACTTTCTTAATTACATTATGTGCATTTTGTTGATGCATGGTTAGGCATATTATATGCTTTGTGTCAGTAATGGAACCGCATTTGAATCAATCTGATAAATATTGCCATGAAATTCTATCATGCTAGTTAGAATTAGATTGAACGCATTCTTGAACTCAGATTAGGCTACTTGAGTAGAAAGTGAACAATATAAAGTGATGAAAAGTAGTTGGTTATAAAAGTTTAGTCACATATTGCCATTTGAGCAATTAGGTAATGTAGAGATGCATAATGAGTTTTATTTGAGCCAAAGTGAGGATTGAGCCATATGACTCCATTCATAGTCATTCTATTCCTTTGTTAAATGTTACTTCCTTAGGTTACTACCTTCAGAACTTGCTTTGAATCAGTTTGAGTCCACTGGATGCATGTTTAATAGAGATGATTTAGGCCCTTTTTCTTGTTTTAACCATTGGCTTAAATAACCTACCTTTTGTATTATCCTTTGCTACCCCTGTTGAGCCTCAACCTTTTGTTTCTTGAAAACACTAGAAATTTTAAAACTTTAAACCTTTTTAACCTACCCATTCACAAGCTTAGTAGAGTATTAAGTAATATATTAGTTGGGATTATTGTGAAAATTTACCAAGATAAGTTGAGTATATTTCTGCCCGTGGATTACATGGTATATAGTTTTATTTTAATTCATAGTTCTTCCATGTATTTAAAAAAAGAAAATGAAAGAAAAATGAAAAGAAAGAAAAAAGAAGAATAAGTGAGTAGCATCAATAAGTACAGAATATAGTTATAATATATCTCGGAGTTAGGTTTTATTATCCTTTTATTTCTGCTTTTTACTTTACGAATGCTTGTGCCTTTTTTCTCTCTTTACCCACCTTAACCCTTACCACATTACAACCCTAAACAAGTCCTTTTGATCTATTTATGAATGCAATCACTGTAGAGGAGAATTGGTGTATTAGCAAGCTTATGGTAATGTAGTTTCTTGTAGGAAGTTTGAGCAAAACACTAACCATTAAACACTTGAGAGAAAAGAGTAAAAATCGTGAGGAAAATTCATTTTGCATCTTTACTTATCTTTGAGTGATGGTGTCAATTCTTGAGTTTGCTTATGTACACCAATGAAAATAAGTAGTCATGATATGTGTATTAACTTAATATTTGAGTTAGTCTAAATTTGAGCGATTGTATGCTTCGATCTTTGTGAAAAAGAAATGACAGAATTAAGTAGTTATATTAATTTTGCTTGAGGACAAAAAAAGATTTAAGTGTGGGGATGTTGATAGGTGTGCATTATTCTATGTTTTCCTATGTAATTGGCATGTGTTTTCTTGCATACTTGTTGATTATTGTTGTAGTTTATGATTCATTTTGTATATTTTTGTTTAGTTTGATTTCCATTGTTGTTCTTTTGTGATTGATGTTAATTTAGGGTAAGAAATTACTATTTTTATGTAGGAAGGAAGATGGAGCAACTTGGAGGTTGAACTAGATATCAAAGAAAAGAAGAAAAGAGGAGTTCATCTATGGGAATCATGCCAATTCCCACGATCGTGGGAATTACAATCCGAGACAATACGCGGGTCTTCATTAAACTTAGGGTTTTTAGACTATTAAAGGATAATTAAGCCTCCATCTTTAAGAGGTAGATGAAACGCTTCTATGAAAACACCATCCTTGAGTGAAGAACACGTGTTTGGAGCCTTGAGGATGGATTGAAATCAAGGATCATCATCAAGATTGGGGAAAATAGCACATCAATGTCAAAATTTCCAGATGTTGGCAAATAAGAGAAGGAGTTCTTTTGTTCAATTTACTGTCAATTTTACTTCTACTCTTTGTAAAATGGGTTATTTGAACGTTGATGATGTTATAGAAACCATGTTAGGCTGATTTAGTTTTAAGGATTGCTTTTGAGCTATTTTGCTAAAACTCCTATTTTATTGAATTGAATGAAGTTATCTTGCAATAAATCGAGAGAGTGAGCGAGACTAATTGTGTAGAATTGGACAACGAGAGTTGACAACCTATAGACTTACAATCACCATGTCAATTGATTAGTTAAAAGAGAGATCTCGGCGAAGTCAGTTAATTACCCACAAGATAGTTTAATAACTAGTTGAATCGGTAGAGTTATTGGGTAGGTTGAGAGATCGTCCAATTGATTCCCTTTAATTCAATTGGGGACAATTAGTTACAACTTGAGAGAGGGTAATTAATATATTCAGAAATCTAGGTGAGACACAATTCAATCAATAAAATAGGTGGGAGATAAAATAGGGAAAAAAGTATTCTCTAGTCTTTAAATTCTTGAATTCCGATTGTTCTGCATGATGGTATTGTCTAATGCTTTATGTTAGTCTTTTATTTTTAATCCAATTCTCCATATTATTTTTATTAAATAATCTCGTTTCTTAAATAAAGTTTTACCGAAATTAAGTGGTGTTTGGGCATCAATTCCTGTGGGATCGATATCTGCTCTTTTAAGTTACAAGTCACGACCCATTCACTTGTAATTTTTTAGCGTAAAACGAGTAGATTGTGTTACATAGTTACACTCAAACAACTATCTATCTCCAATCTGTAGATATTGAAGTCAGGCAAGCCATCAGAGTTGGAGCTACATGTTCATTCAAGGTTACACGCTCTAAGTTTCAATATTTTTAACCTTGGTAATTACCGCAAATGCAAGGGTCATTTACGTAGTACCTAAGGTGTCGATCTCACGAGGAAGATAACTATCCCTAAAATCTAATAGCAGCTAAGTTCGCAAAACCTAATTAAACAACTATTGCTGTAATTAAAATTAATTAAAAATCAAATATGAGAGATTAAATCACCAAAAGAACAAACAGAAGTAACTCACACAAATAACCCAATTTTTAACCTAGAAGTGACTAATTGAGAGAAAGGGGGAATTTATTCGAAATTAAAGAAAATCTATCCAATTACGAATTTTTTCGATTTAATGGGCCCAGACGGTCCTAGGGTGAATTACTCTCTCTTGAGTTATAATTCTTAACCCTAATTGATATTCCCTAATTCAAATTATGGAAATTGCGATCTCTCATTCTACAATTTGTCCAAAACCTAAATTAGTTCTAACAATGTCTATTAACCTACTGGGAATCTATGCTCGATCTCTCATTACTAGACTCGACCAGCTTGATTCAATTCTTTACCTATCGATTTATCTAACTCTCGTTAACCTAAATCGATGATTTTCACCTACTCCCCCTCTCAGTTTATTGCCTAGTTATGAAGAATCGAATTAAATCACAATAAATCGAAATAAAACACAATCAAAACAATTTTATTAATCTTAAGAATAAATCAACCAGAAGGTGAGTTTAGTCAAACATCAACACTCTACGAAAAATATTTCTACTCAGTCTCCAAAATTCCATACATCAATGAAATTGAAATAACAATTATAATATACTTTCGGAGTGGATCTCGGAGGCGTGACTGTGGGAAACCATCTGTTTCTAGAAGTACATCGCATCAAGCGTGTCTCTGTGCCTCTCTTCCTTCATCTCCTTCCTCGATCGATTAATCTCTAACTAGGTTTTTAATTGGATTTTCAGCAGAGTCTCTCGTTGCAGCTCTTGGCTCTCCCTCTTCATATGTCACATCACATTCTATTTATATCTTCGAGGCTCTAGGTCAAAGTCGGGGTCAAAACGGTCTAAAAATTTGTCTAAAACTTAAGTTTTTTTATCAGCCCAACGCAGTGCACATTCATGGCCCTACCAGTCACGATCATGGCTGTCACTTTTTACTTTCTGTCATAATCGTGGACTGACTGCTTCTGGTTCTTCCTCTTCTGTCACGATCGTGGCCTGTGCTTTTTGGCCCAAAAACTCTTTAACTTTTTCCGTTCTTCCTTGTTTACCCTGCAACACTAGCAAACACATCATGGTACCTCAAAAATATATAATTTAAGCTTAAAGATTCAAACTAACCCATAAAAACACTTAAACACAAAAACTAACCTAATTAAACTCTAAATGCATACTAAACACTTGAATTGACATTAAAATACTTATCAAATCTAATCCTAAAACACAATACAATTTGTAGCTATCAACATTCCCATACTTAAACATTTGCTTGTCCTCAAGCAATTAAAACAACAACACATAACAAATATAAAAAACATGCAATGCAGTAATAAGGCAATGGCTTTGACTTTATGAAATAAATTCAATCTCGAACATAATCATTCGATTATGTCAAATCACTAATATGCAAAATATGTGTCTTAGGACTTTGAACTAAATATACAACTTAATCAAGACCTAAGTGTTAACTTGTTTACCCTTTTCAATTGTACACACACATTAATAATTTTTCAGTCCCTCAGACTTCGTAACTGTTCCTAAGTTCTTTTTTTCATGAAAATCCAAGCTTGTTACAAGTCCGGTAGGTTTTTATTTAAAACAAATTTTATTTATTTATTTATTTATTTACTTTTTTATTTTTTATTATCTTTTTTTATTTTTTGGGACCTGGTCTTTTACTCGGAGGCAAACATTTGTGATGAATGTCAATCCGGTTACTCGACTAAGTCAATTGTTTACAGCTTGGTTGAAATGTCATTATAGTCTTTTTAAGCAAAGGCACACATTTGTGATGAGTGTCAATCCGGTTACTCAACTAGATCACGTTTTCAACTAGCTACTAACTCTACTCATAACCCGAAGGTCAGTGGAATAGTGATTATTGAATTAAACCTTTTTTTACCTTGTTGATTTTAGCTATTCGTTTCCATGAAAAATACTAGTTGAGCTACTTAACCTAAGAGGCCTCAAATTATGAATGAATGCGACAATTTATAGGGCTCTAAATTTCCACTAAGTCCTAATTAGGCTGTATAATTATCCAAAGGTCCCCTAATTTACTAATTTCGCAAGCTAATGATTTTCCAAAACCTAATAGGCTATGTCCAAAATTAAAAATCTAGGGCATTGACACATTCACACACTTCACATTATGCAACCTAATACTATCATACAGAATGCTAAAATTTACATATAAAAGAAAAGACACAGAATCCCTCCCCACACTTGAACAACACATTGTCCTCAATGTGAGAAGGGAACACGCGACACATACATAAACAAAATGTGCAATCAAAAATTTAAAATAACAAGGAATAGATTAAATTAAAGAAAAATAAAAGTAAAATTAAAATGACAAAAAATAAACACACAAGACAAAATAAAGCTGGAGAAAAATTTTGGGGTTAGATTTAGATCCTAAGGAGATGGAGGTGGTGATGGTGTGGGTGGTGGTAGTTGCATACCCTGAGCTTCGAAATACTGATGGAGTCGACGTATTTCTCGGCTCTGGCATCTTTGTGTACGCCCCACTTCCTTTAATGTTCTATTGGTTTCAGATATCGCATCCAAAACCGTTGTCTAGCGTTGGTCCTCTTCTTCCTCTTCAACCCAATCCTCGCTCTTTGATGCTTCCCGTGCCTGCCTAGTAGGCGCGGAGCTCGAGCTTGCCTGGCCCGTCCTGGTCTACATATGTGTCTTTTCATTTATTTCCCGCAGACTCATGTTGGTGGAGTGAATAATCTCTGCCCGATAAAGAAGTTGGTGGTCAAGGAACTCGGGCAGATACACTGTTAACCCCCTCCGATCCATACCAAAATGCTCTGCGATGGCAGAAACAAGGTACCTCATTCCAAGATGGTTGCTCTGCTTCCGCGGAACTGCAGCAAGAGAATTCAACACATACATGGATGTGCAGACTGGGATATTGTGGTCCATGCACCACAATATAAACAGTTCCTTGGTTGAACACTTGTTGGTCTCTGATTTATCAAAGACCAGCTGGCACATAAATTTGTGCAGCAACAAGTGTTCATGTGACCGGATAATGTTGTTGTGGGCATTTTTGGCGTAAAAACGCTCAATGCCAGTAAGCTCGTGCCAGTATTGGGAGGGACGGAAGTCATCATGTTGGTCGACAATGGTGGATTCGGGGAATCCACATATGTCGCACATAATCTCTATTGTTAGCTCATACACTCGCCCTCTCAATCGGAACTATAATTCTTTGGTGTTATTAGGGTCAAAGGTTAGGGATGTGAAAAATTCTACGGTCAGCTCCTCATAAACAGGGAATTGAAGCCTAATGAATTGACCCCATTGGATCCTCTCTGCTAAATTTTCTATTCGCTCCCGCACCTCTATCCTATCTAGTGTATCAAAATCAAAAAATTTAGGCACAACTATATGCCTAGAGCAAAGGGAACAGAAACAAGTACTTTCCTCCTCGGAGTAGATGGGAAATGAAGTTCAAAAATCTACTACTTGGTTCCGACTCCCCCGTCCTACGACTTGTTGTGCTCCATAAGGCTCTCGTTGGGTGGTTTGCTTGATACAAGGCATGATTGGGTTGAATTTAGGAAGTTGTCGATGGAAATTTTCTAAAGAGATGTTAGAGCGTTTGGAAGTTGAAATTTTAAAGAGATAAAGTAAAAATGAAAGTGAAGGTGAAAGTTAAGTAAGAATTGAATAAATAGGTGGTAAAAAAGGGTAAAATGGTAAAGTTATAACTTAAAATTTGCATCCTCCCCTTTTTGTCGTGGCCTGCTATGCCACGATCGTGGCATACTGCATACCTCCGAAGGACTTCCTAAGTCGCAGGCCACGATCTTGACCTGACGAGTCACGATCGAGGTCAGTGCCTATAACTTGATTCCAAGACTTTCTTCTTCCAATCCTTTCCTTCTTTCATTCAATAATTCTTCTTCACTTCTCTTAATACACTTGTGTACTCTTCCCCATGACTCTGAAATCCTATTCCTCTTTTTGCTTTTATTCATGCAATCCAAAATAAACCTAACTACGAGTTTTAACTAATCTAACTAAATTCATCATGAACTAATTTTTCTATGGGTTCCATCCCATGCAGCATTTCTTTTAACGTCAGTAGCTCAACGCTCCTTTTAAACTCACGGTGGTTGGAATGATTGATTTGATGGTAGCGTCGTCATTAATCTTAAAGTCTGAATGTTTGCTACCATATTATGACTGCCACCTTCCTTGGAATTTTCTTTACCTCGCCTTCTCCTTCGTGAGCGCTTCTTTCAGAAGAATTTTGTAGGATTCTCAATGTCTTCCCATTCTCCTCGAGGTTTGGGTTTGTTGCAAACCACTGGAGTTGAAGGAGCTCCGTACTCTCTAATAGTCACTTTAAAGGTCAGTTACTCCTTCCTTACTCGTAGAGTTAGCTCGCCTCCATCTACATCGATAATTGAGTGCACAGTGGCCAAGAATGGTCGTCCAAGAATCATCAGAGTATCCTCATCTTCATTGATATCCAAAATATAGAAATCCGTGGGAAAGATAAAATTACCGACCTTAACCGACACATCATATATAATCCCCATCGGTCTCAGAGAAGTTCTATCAGCTGTCTTAACCAAAAACCTTGTGGGCACTAGCTCTCATAACCCCAATTTAAGACTAAGAGTGTAGGACATCGCATTTATACTTGCACCTAAGTTTGCAAATGCCCTATCTATGATAATCTTGTTGATATTGCAGGGCATTTGCATATCATCCCCTGCAATACATTAATCGAAAATCTCATAAGACATTAACATCATACTCTTTAATACCCTTAAGACACTAACTTTCATCAATCACAACAACCTTATCTTTCCTTTGTATAGTACATCTAATTTCAACTCTCATCATCTATACATAATCCATATTTCATTA
>JANQAP020437957.1:0-15908 GCA_026874005.2 Erythroxylum coriaceum | reverse complement strand
AAATTTTGAGACTCTTAGAGACATAATTGAAATTCGATTTCTTCATAAGAAATGTAGCCATATGTTTCTAATGTAATACAAGAAAATAATCATCTCATTTAGATAACTAGAAAAAAAGTTATGGCTAATAGACCGAAGCACACTCAGTGAACATTTTCCAGATCACTGCCACTTTTGTTTCTAAATCTTTCCTTATCACAACTCATACCAAGATCATCTTCTCTACTTCAATTTCAACTCCACATCATTTATAAAGATATTATAGTCCATGATTAATCATGAACTTCAATAACGGAACATACATATTTCATAGTCTCTCACTACCAAAAACACCAAAGCAAAACATGAATCTATCTACACTTCTCATGTACTACTCGAAATTTTCTAAGAAAAGTTTCAGGGTCTAACACTATAAGAACTCCAAAATGTATAAGGAAAGGACCAAGAGATATCATGACTGGAGGATCAAGCAGTCCAAGCAATTTAAGGAGGGGAATCAAGTGCTTCACACAATTCTTTCCTAAGATTGCTCCTATATAAATTTAAATCAAGATGGTCTAGACCCTTTATTATAAAGAAGGTATTTCCATATGGCGAAATTGAACTAAGTCATTTGTATAGAGGTAATTTCAAAGTGAGTGGTCATCATTTGAAACTATGTCTTAGAGGTGAACTTAAAAGTATAGAGGAGCTTAATGTAACCAAGTCACCATAATCATAAATGAATATGTCTAGCTAAGGATGTCAAATGGCAAAATATACACACATAATCATAATGACTTACATGGTCAGGAGACACAACTATATCCTTACCAAGAATTTTGAAAATTTATCGATACGATCACAGTGAGTTACATAGGTGAGGGTTAGACATTTGTTCCATATTTTTCTAGAATGTGTCACCTAATATGCCCATTCCACTTACCATATTTTTATTAGGTACATGGTCATGTTCGCTAATAGTGTAAGTCTATAAAGGGTTAAAACCCTAAACTCTTCATCATTTTCTCACATTTTCCCTCTTCTTCCCACTCTCCCCTATATGTCCCTCTTCCCCCAAAACCTAGCCTAAGTTTTTTATTAGAAATTTATGACAGTCCTATTTGATCTTTCTTTCATTTTATGTCGAATTCTTCTTGGATTTTGTATGTTCTTCATATTTAGGGTTTGTTCTTCCCCTAAATTACTAGGTTTTGTGTTTGCTTCAATCTTTAAGTATTTTTCATAATTATGTTATTATTTTGCAGTTATAAGTTGAATTTCAAGCTTTTCTCTATGGATTATTGAATTAATTGATGAATTTCATTGTGATTGGAAGAAATTCAAGTTTGGGATTTTGATTTTACTCACTATGTTATAGAATCATGATGAGTTTCCTTAAATTTTGCATAAATTGGTGTTTTTCTTTCAATTAGTTAATTTAAGTTCGTTTAATTTTATACTCAAGTTTGTATTTTGCATAATTTAAGGTTTAATTATTTATGTGGTATATGTTTAATTATTTAGTTGTTTAATTTCATTATAAATTTTAGGAATCATATTCAATAATTATGTAATTAGTTTGATTTTTTATCAATTGCATATTTAGTTGGTTTTTCAAATTTTTCATTATTTTAATTTGTTAATTATTTTGTGAATTATTTTATTTTTAATATAATTTATTTTTTTAATTTTGTATATTTTCACAATTGTATGACATATGGTGAGTGTGTGAATTAAGTGTGGCTATTCTGTATTTTTATTTTTAATTTATTGTATTTTGTTTCATTTTAGATATAATGATAAGAATGGAAGTAATACAATAAAAAAGAGAAAAGGAGAAGCTGAGAAAATGAGAAAGAGGCGAAGGGTATTTTAGAGACTAAAGTAAAGCTTATTCGCCATTAGGTTGAGAGACTGACGCACATCTACTAGCAAGATACGAAAAAGAATAGTTCAATATTAGAGCGTACAAAGCCTAGTTTCAATAGATGAAAGAAAAAAATATGGGAGCAATGTATGTATAGATTGGGAGGCATTAGAGTGAGTTAGTTTAGCCCAATAGGTTCGAGATTTCTTAAGCCCAAGAGTGTGGCCCTATTTCTTCAAGATAATGGAGCCCACATACTGGGAATTTACACTAAAGATGTGCTCCACTTTTCTTTTATAGAAAATGGTCGCTATAATTGGAATTGACCAAATACAGTCCAGTTTCAAATGCTAGGGGAGCTAATAAGGATAAACTACACAGAGTTCTTCGTGATGATGGGCTTTATGATCAAGACTTTATGGAGACTCAGGAGTATTAGATCTTTGTATAGATTTTTCATACATAATGGATGCTCGACACTTCTTACACATCATTAGCATGGAGAATAATTTTGATCCGATTAAATCTAAATCGCCCACCTTGCAACAACTTGTACTCAAGTATATCCATACCATTCTTAGTCATACCTTGAGTGGGTGGGGTAATAACTTTAGCCCTATCGAGAATATCGATATGTTATACCTATAGAGCATGAGCAAGCAAATGTCAATCTATCTAGGTCAAGCTTTAGCCTAGTCCTTTTAGCATTAATACAAAGATAGAAAGGTAAGGACAATATGTATCAGGCCATAACACAACTAGCGAGGAGAATGAAAGTCTTTGAGTGGCTACCATCGAATAGGCTACTTAGAACTATAGTCTCCTTAAACCTGGATGTTATAAAGAATATGCACGTCATGCACTGAAGACAAGGACTGATAGGTGACATCTAAAGATCGATTAGACTTTCGAAAGCAAGCAGTTATAGGAGTAGAAAGGGATCACCCTAACAAATGGAAGCAATAGTCAGGACCAGACTTACCTCAGTTGCTACTGCTAAGAAGAAAGCCTGACTAGTAGGATGACGCCTCAGAGAGCACGAGTACTCCTAAGATGATGACATCATCTCCACATTGAGAATAGCTAAAGTTTCTTGATTGGAGAAGCATACAGGAATAATCTTAGGAAGGAAGATTGCTATATGAGATGATTAGAAGGAGCTGATGGAACATTTAATGTAGTTAGAGACACATGATAGATAGACTGAGGAGGTGCTATATAAGATGGTAGTTTTTATAAAGGTCTTATAAGCATTAAAATTATATTACAAACTGAACTTATTCCTTCGCACGAAAACCTCACTTAGATCTATTTAAGTAAGACTCAGCCTTCCCTCATGATCATCGACCAAATAACTTATTCTTGAACACCTCACAACCCTTGTAGTGTTTATCTCTCACACTCTTACAAGATTACAAAGAAAGCACTAAACTATCAAAGGCAATAATAGACGCATGAAAGAGATATGGAAAATGTTGAGCTTTATTACTTCCTTCAAAGTATACAAAAAATGCCCTCAATGTTTATAAGGAACACTCAAATTAGCTATTTATAGGCACCCTTAGCTTGATGGCTAAGTTACAATTCAAATTACTAACTGAATTGAACTAACTAAATAACTTCTTATCCTTATCATATTACATCACACTAATTAATAGGATGAAATCCCCATCCAAATAGGACTCTATTTAAGAGGAGTTAGCTACATCCTAACTAACAAGATAAGAACTTACATCTGTGCTACCATCATGTATGTAATCCTGCTAACCTTCAACCTAAGATTGTTTTTAGCTAGTTATGAAGTGCCTTTATGTGCTAAGAGGTTAACAAACTTCCCTCACTAGATGGATTCAAGGCCTATGTTAAACTAGTATAAAGGTAGGCATTCGCCTAATCTTTGAACTATCACAAGGTATTATCTTTCTCTTACATAGCTTTTGTGATCGAATTTGCCTTACATTGGATTAAGAATTTGATCCTTCAATTATTCTTATATTTCCCAATTGTTTGATGATCCAAGATCTTCTCCACTTAATCCTTGAACTATTTTCTCACAATTGATGGAGCTATCTTCATTTTACTCCTATTCAGATCTGATGCATCCTTATATTAAGGTTTGAGAAAAATAATATGAAAAATATGGTGTACCTTTAATCTCTTAAGCAACTTTAATCTATATGCTATATTTCCCACTTTATTTAGCACTTTAAATGGTCCTTGATGTACTTGCTTACTTGATATCATTTTTCTAAATCTGTAGGGAAAGTTTTAACAGTACCTTATCTCCCACATCAAACTCTAATGATCTCCTCGGTAAGTCTGCTTGCTTCTTTATCCATCGAGCAGCATTTTGAAGACTATCCTTTACCTCATCTAATAACTCTTGCTTCTCCATCGTAGATTTGTACGATGCAAGACACTTGCCACCTTTCCTTTATTGTGCAATCTTGAGTGGAGTGAGAGGTTTTTGTCCAAAGATTATCTCAAATATTTTCCCAAGATCTGTGTAAGTTATAGAAAAATTATGTAATATCAAGTAAACTTAACCAGTTACATTGACTTGCACTTACATAATGCCTTAAGTACTCCTTTAATAAACCATTGGTACTCTCATTTTGACCATCTATCTATAGGTGATTTGTCATTAAAAATTTCAAATCACAGCCTACCTTATTGAAAAGGGACATCCAAAATTGGCCTGTAAATCTGGCATCTTGGTCACTCACAATATACATAGGGACTCTAAAGTATTTCATAACATTCATAGAAAACAACTTTGCAACAATATCTAAGGGACAAGATGCTATTGATAATATGAAGATTGCATATTTAGAGAATCGATTTATAATCACCAAAATTGTTACCATATTGTCCACCTTTGTAAACCTACAAATGAAATCCATTGAAACTAACATTCATGGTCTTTTAGTGATGGGTAAAGGTTATAATAAAATCAGTTTCCTTCTTCCTTTCCGAATTATTTAATTAACAAATAAGGTAGGTATTAACATACAACTCAATGTCATTATTCATACTCAGTCAAAAGTAGAAATAAGTTAGGAGCGCCGTCATCCTTTAAACTCTAGGGTGACCACTGCACTATAAGTCATATGTCTCCTTTAATAGTTATTTTTGCAAGCCACCAAAACTTGGCATGTATAGCTGAATATTAGTCATTAATAGCCATCATCATTAAGTCAAACCTACATATAACACCTTCATTAACTTATAAGACTAACTTACACTATGGGTTGTCCAATGGAGCTACATCTTTAATTAGCTCCAACAGATTAGACTCCACCTTAGAAATGGCAAATAGGGCCGTGAACACCTCCTTCTAACTCAAGGTATCCACCACGTTGTCGTTCCTTCCTAGTATATGCTCCCACATAAAGTTGTATTTAGCAAAAATCTCCTGCCACCAAGCCTACTTTGTGAATAACTTTTTTAGGTCCTGAAAATGTTTTGGCAACATTATTGGTACGAACAATGAACCTATTCCCCAATAAATATACTCGCCATATCTTAAGGCAATGCACTACTACAAGCATCTCTTTTTTATGCATCGAGTACTGATGCTCCATAGTATTAAGCTTTTATCTCTCAAATATAATAGGATAACCCTCTTATACTAAGACTTTACCAATGACTTTATCTGATGCATCTGTATGTATTTTAAATTGAAGATCATGTTTGAGCAGCTTCAATATAGGTTCAGTTAAGATAATAACTTTAAGTTTCTCAAATGTCTCTTAACATACATATGAATAACACCACTTACATGTGCTTAATTAATTGTATAATTATTTCATAAAACTTAACGATTAATGATAAGAAATTGCTTAAAATACTCACTTTGACTCATATGTGATTTTAGCCATAATTTAGAAGTAAAGGAGCTAAAGCTAGTCAAAAGCACGATATTTGGGTCATTTGTCGAAGACTAATACTCACTTGTCTTTATGGAGCAAGAAGAAGAAAATTTAAAGACAAGAAGAAGATAAGGGAAATGAAAACACAAAGAAGAAGAATCCAAGTTATTCACCGCATGTAGCTGGAAAAATAAGGAAGTAGAAAGTTGTGTATGTTTCATGCAAGAGCGTGAATTTAAAGGATGATGGAAAGCAGTAAAAAGACACCAAAATGAGAAGAAAAAGGTAGCTGCTAGGATAAAACACCAAAGCGCAACACAAAAGCAAGGAGCAAGTGGGAGAAAAACGACATACAGCAATTGGAAACAAGAAGCAAAACACAGCGCAAGTGGATAGATAGAAGCAAGCATGAAACAGCAGCATAACTAGGAAGGAGCACCATGAAATGACAACACAACAGATGAGACGACTAAAATGCAGAGGTAGAGAGGAGTAAAAGGGTGTTTTTGAGGCACAGGTTTTAGAGAAAAGAAGGAGGCACTGAGAGTTGTTCTTCATGGGGGGTCTTCAGGGAACGTTTTGAAAGGGGTGTTGAAGCATTATTTTTAGGATCTCTTGATTCTAATGAAGATGAGGGGTAAAGCTTTCAACATTGAGAGACCTATGTAGGGATAGCTTCCTGACACTAGTTCGGAGGCGGCATCGACGCCGATAACCCGATTAAGCATTCCTTCCATTGTTGTTTTTTTTCTCTTTAGAAATTGATTGTGTTATTCTATGCGTATGGCTTTGGGTTTCATGTATGAATGATCATGTTATCATTATAGTCCGATTATTTGTGGACAAATCCATTGCGTATTGTGAAAAGATGATTTTAATGTGTTCATTGGATCATTTTATGTCAAACTTATTGCTAGAATATTCAATATAATTCGTAATTGTTATATTGAAATTCATTTGTAGCGACTAATGGTTCGTAATCATTAGAGATAACATAGCCTAAGTTAAATGATGCATTGTGTGTAGTTATTGCCTTGATTAATCAGTTTTCCTAATTCATAATACTACAACCTAATTAAATCTAGAGATCATATCCTAGGTTATTTGGTAGTTAGGTTTAATTAACGATCGTATCTTAATTAAACAATAACTAAGGGAAAACTCAGGTTAATTATTAACCCATGATTAATAGTTATTAGGAGAGGTTCGAGAATGAAAATTTATTGAAATGTGTTTAATTAGGGTGTAGGCCGAGATTGAACTAAAGAACTAGATCCCTATCGAATTCCCTACTTTTATCATTTTTTTACATGTTTTCTTTAATTGCTTTTGTTAGCTAGTTTAGATTTATTTTATTTTCTTATTTTTAAAACCAAAACCCCCTAAACCTAAATACCAATTATTTTCATTTCAATAACTTTACTCACTCTTCGTGGGATTGACCTAGACTTACCAGTGCTATAGTAGCAGGTCTAGTTTATTTTGACTAGCATTACGACGTGCTGTCAACCAATCTTATTTTTTCTTTAGTAAATTTGTTAATGGTGTTGCTTTCTTTGAGTACCATACTATAAATCACCTATAATAGTTAGCCAATCTGAGAAAAATTTGTAACTCTCATATTATTATAGGAATTTGCAACTTAACTATCGCCTTCACTTTCTTCAGATCCATCCTGACATGACCTTTACTCACTAAATGACCCAAGAATCTGATCTCCAACTATGCAAACTCACATTTCTCCATCTTTATGTGCAACTTGTGTTACCTCAGTCACTCAAACACTTTCCTTAAGTGCTTCTTATATACTACCATATCAGTGTTGAATACTATAATGTCGTCGATATACACCCCAATAAATTCGTCAAGGAAGTTATATAACACGTCATTCATCAGGTTACAAACTTTTGGATGGGCATTAGTCAATTTGAATGGCATTACTAAGAATTTGTATAACCCATATCAAGTTATGCATGTTGTTTTTAACTTATTTCCCTCAGTTATCCATACTTGTGAATACCCACTTCGAAGATCAAACTTTGTGAAAATAGCAACCCTCGATAATCAATCTGTCAAATCTTTTCTTACCTTGTTCAAGGCTCAATATTCCACACACATCTAAAGCGTTCCATCTTGCTTCTTCTAGAGTAGCACAGGGCCACTATATAGGGCATTAGAAGGTTAGACGAACCTTACCTCTAATAAGTCACCAAATTGTTTTTGAAGTTCTCTTAAATCCAAGGGGTTCATCCTATATGGGCACATGCAGGTGGGACAACTCCTGGAGCCAACTCAATCCTATGATCAATCTCTCAATGAGAGGGAAGAGTCTTAGCCAACTCTTTTAGCATCACATAAAAATAAACTTGCAATTGCATAAGATTTTTCCACCATATGGTTCTTATCAATCTCCCATATGGTAGCGAGATAAGTTCCTATACTTTTGTTAAACCCTTTCTCGATGCTCATAGTTGAAACATATTCTACCGTTGTCATATCATCTATCATTCCACTACTAGATTTACAATAGTTAACATAGAAGGAAGTTAATCCTCAGTATTCACTCAAAATATTCAAGTGGTATAACTTTGACACCTTAAGCTCCAACTTGTGCATGAGTTTATCTACCACGAAAGAGTATGTTACACCCATATCCAACATTATGATTACCTGCTTCCCATTGACTTGTATTTCCATGTACTTAAGCTTGTCAAAAATATTAGATTTGCTTTTAACCATATTTAATAAAGCAATCAGATTCATTACCACTTTTAAACATTCTTCTTCTTCTTCAGCAATTGCGACATTTAACTTCTCCTTCATTGAACATTCTCTTTTAAAATGTGGACTATTGTATAGGTAACAACCAAGTTTACCCTTCTTGGAGGACATCTCCTCACTTTTGAAGCCACCATTTTGCTTACCTTTCCCCTTAAATCTCCCTTATTAGAGTCTTTCTTCTTTTTTCCCTCACCCTTCTCCTATCGAGATGAGCCTTTGCTCTTGGAAGAAATAGAGGAGCCATCCTTAATATCTTTTTTCACTCAAATATCCACTAAGGCATCAACAATTGTGATTGCACTAGATACATTCTTCATATTTTACCTCCACAATTCATTCACACCCATAGTTGTAACTAGAAATTTTGAAGAGTTTATTCTCATCTAAGATATTATCAATATCTAGTTAGAGAGCTAAACTTTTTTAACATACTCTCTTACTAATCCATCTTGCTTCAGCTTTATCAAGGCATCCCTTACGAGCCAAGAAGTGTTCATAAGACCGAATTGATCCTTTAACTCCTATTTCATCTTCTTATACTAATTTTGACAAAGGTTCTCATTCTCTACCAAAGCTTGATATATTCATCTAAATATATAGTTGACTTATTAACCTTCTCAGTATCAGTACCTTAGCAACTACAAATTACTACTCTATATCCCATAGAAAGTTCTCGAGCTCCTTGACGTTCTACATACCCTCAAAAACTTTGGTTTCATGCGCTTTCACCATATTACTCTCAATACACCCAACATCCTGTGTTACAATAGCACACCTTAAGGTCATTATCTCGAACTTAGTCTCCTCTTGTATCTTCATTAAATCTGTTATTTGAAGTTGCAACTGTTGGATCTATTCCTTAAACATCTTAAACTAAGAGTAGTAGGAAGTGACTTCTTCCTCTTCTTAAGCAATTGGCCCAACAAGTGCCTCCACCCTAGTGACACATTTTGATAAACTACTACCTCCTTCCATTTTTGAAATGTGGCTCTAATACCAATTTTTACAAAGGTCTTCTAAACACCAAACTTATATTGCAAGCTGCACTTACTCCTTTGCACAATAATCTCACTCAGATCTGTTTAAGCAAGACTCAGTCTTCCCCTGTGATTGTTAACTAACTAAATTATTCTCAAACACCTTATGACCTTTGTAGTGTTTAACTCTCACACACTTGCATGATTATTGAGAAAGCACTAAACTATCAAAGGTAATAATATAAGAATAAAAGAGATACAGCAAATGCTAACCTTTATTACTTTCCTCAAAGTAAAAAAAATAATGCTCTCTCAATGTGTATGAGGAGCAAGGCTGATATGAGCTATTTATAGGCACCTTTGGCTTGATGGCCAAGTTACAATTTAGAATCCTAACTAAACTGAACTAATTAGATCATATCTTACCCTTATAAAATTACATTACACTAACCAATAGGGAGACATCCTAATCCAAATAAGGATCTATCTAATAAGATTTAGCTACATCTCAACTAATAGGATAAGAGATTATATTTATCTAAAAATGATAAATTCATATGCATAAAGATCTCCACTATCTTCAGTTGATCCTCCTAAATAAAATTTATCTTTTAGAGATGATGTCTATCATTTGTGATCTTATCTGCCACATCATCCAAGATCTCCTTGTGATATCTATCCATTAATGATGAGTTATCTAAGCCCAAAGCCTTTTATAGCATATTGGCTTGGGCCAATGCTTACCAATGTCAATTCCATTAACCATGTTTCATTCATTAGAACATACACAAAGTTCTAAGTCCATCAAGAACTTAGTCTTAGCTAAGTCAATTTGTTCAGGTCCAAAACTCTAACAATAGTCGTACCATACTTGATCTAACATGCCAAATTACGATGGAGCTCCCGCATGCCATCATCATATATGTGATCCAGTTAACCTTCAACCAAAGGCTTATTTCCAATTAGCTATGAAGTGCCTTCATATGCTAAGGGGGTAATAGCTAGCAAGATACCTTGGACTTAAAATACTAACTCCATCGACTAAAGTTGACCTATTATCATCCATTCTAGAGTGTCACATAAAGACATAGAGGCCAAAAACATTCCCAGTACACTGGACAATTGATAGATACATATGTAGTCTGGAATCCCCAATTAGGGTTTATTTTGTTTCTTTTATTTTTCATCTTTATTATTATGTATTTTTCTTAATTTTTATTACTTTATTTTTTTTGTCTTAATAGGGTACAAGGGCTTAACCATGCTAAACTTCTTATTGAAATGTCATTACATTTTATTTTTATTTTATAGTTGTTTATTTCTTTCTATTTTCCTTTTACCTTTTTATCCCCTTTTGTTTCTCTTTTATAAGGATGATTGTATTTAACATCAAATGGAAACTACAATGAGTTTAAAAATTCTACAAATTATTATTTAGGGAAGTAGTAAATCATATTCCTTAATTACCATCTTTTGTCTAATACTGTATTTTTTGTACTTTATTGTGTACATTAGGGACAATTTACAAATTTAAATGTGGGGAAGGGGTTGAAAATTTCAAAGACATTTTTCAAATTTCTTAAGTTTATTATAATCTTTATTGTTTATTTTTATTAACTGACATCCCAATTAGTTAAAATGTCTCCGAAACACTTTAGATTATTATTGATTGTTAAATTGAATTAGTATGCAAAGGATGAAAGTTAGATTAAAATTACTTTTATAAGTCATATTTTGAATTAGCATGCAAAAGGATGAAAGCTAGATTAGAATTAATTTTATAAGCTATATTTTAGTAGTTATTGAGATAATATTAAGCCTAAACGTGAGCTTTTGAGCCTAAGAACAATATATCATTAGTTTCTGTTATATTATTCTTTGTTGTTTGTTTATCACGCAAAGGTGGATGATTCCAAAACTTGTTTTTTAATTCATGTTAAGAACATATTGTTAAACTAGAGACATTAAAATGATAAGTTACTTAGATTTAACCATTTTGTTTTAGTATATTTTTCTTTGATTCTTATATACCCTATTTTATCCCTTAAGAGTACCTAATTTGAGACTTAGCCTTTTTTTCTGATTAATTATAGCCACATTGATAGTCTTTATCCTAGTTTTCTTGAAAACCTTTCATTATTTTTCAACCTTTAAGGATTTGTATTTACTTTATTGCTTAAATCTTAGATTATATTAAAGAACTTTAAAAAGAAGTTCTAATGTGGCTATGATTATTGGTATAAGGTCACTGTTAAATTTATTTCTTCTCGAGTGCTTTATTGATATTATAATTTTATATTCTCTCCAAAGTGGCTCGAAGTTTAAGTTGAAAATTATTTATTGCAAGTATATCAATTGAAAAAAAAGAAAGCTTAAAGAGTGAGAAGAATTATTTTTATGACAAAGAAATTTTTGTTTAGAGGACCTATACTATGAAGAACTAAGTTTTATATAATCTTTTTATTTGAATTTCCTTCAACAAAGTTACCTTTTTAGTTATCCCTTCCGTTCCTTTACCTAAGCCTCATTACACAATATTTAAAATACATTTTGATTTTTGTTTATAGTTTATTTATTAATGGTAAAAATGTGATTTTATTGCAAGCTTATAGCTAAGAATCCTCCTCTATATTGATTTGAGAGTTGTTTTTATATTTTCCATCCTAAATACTTTAAGTGAATCCATTGTGAGGCTTTGAAATTTTATGGTGTTTATTTGATAAAGATTATCAATTTTATTTCTATTGATATTGGCTTATAATAGTTTGTCTTAGGATAGTTGAGGTCTAATTGTAAGCAAATTTGATTCATATGATATGATAATCTATGATGTAGAGATACATGAAGGTTCATAAGGGATGGAATTTTTTAGTTTTAATGGTTTGGATTATTATTAGGTTTAAGACAAGTAAAAGTATAAGAGTGGGAATGTTGGATAACAACTTAATTGAATTATGTTTTTAGTCCTATATTTAGCGTGTTTCGTATGTTTATTTGATAGTTTTATGTGTTTTTTATACTTATTTGGTTTTTATTATATTTTAAATAGCCTTTATAGATCGAAATGAAAGAAATTCAAGTGAAATTAGGGTAGAAAGAAATGAATTAAAGCCATTTTGGAGGGATATACTTATGCTAATAAAAGAGAAGCTCGTGTATATCATGTTCTTGGTTATGTGAAGGAATATGTAAGACTTTATGAGCGTATGCGGCTTCAAAGATGCTATTTTTCCTATGTGACATGTAAGTCATGTACAAGGCCATATTCACTGCCTGTGTAAGCTTATGGGAATATGTCTATGTATGATATTTGAAGGAGATTAAGAGACACAATCATGCACCCAGTTATGCGAATGATCGTGTCGACTATAGAAACCATAATTTTGAAATATAAAAGGCAATTATGAAGGCTAATTAAAGGGAGTCGAAGATGGGGATGAAGTTTTAGAGATAAGAGGGAGTTCTAAACATAATTTTAAACCCTAGGATGACAAAGAAGCAAAGATTACATCAGAGATTTGATAGAGAGCACTCTTCCATTAAATTTTTAGGGGATTATATTAGAGAAAAGGGAATATACAATGAATTTTCTTATTTTAATTCTTCTTTTAGGCTTTTGATTACATTTTCTATTATTATGAAGTAAATTTATTTACTGTATAGATAGGATAAACCCTAAGTTAAGATGGGCCTTATGATTTGAATCTTCATTTAAAGCAATTTGATTATTGATTTATTGCGATTCAATTATGTGTTTTAATTCTTGAATTAATATGTTTGGGATATTATTTCAATGTATGATTTCATATAATTAAGATTGAGAAATTATTTTGTATGAATAGATCTACCATAATTGAAAGGAGTTGAATGAGAGCCTAGGGATAGGTCGACTTTGAATTAGGATAAAACCTAATAGTAAAATTTTCAAATATGAAACTTTAATATTTTCAAATAGGAACTTTAATGCTCCTATTGCTCAACAAGTCATAGTTCAATAAGTAAATTTTTTACCTTAGATTTTTACTAGGTGCACAATTATATTTAAAGATATATTCATTCAAAACATGTAATTAAATCTTTACACACATGTGATTCTTTTATAAAGGTTTTATAAGTCCAATTCTATATAAAAATAAGCACAATGTATACAAAATAAAGAAAAGAAAAATGACAGTTATTTAAAAAGGAAAATATAAAAAAGAGAATAATAAATTTTCATATATTAAAAAGAATGAAATTATAAAATTATGTAATAAGTAATTAAAATATAATAAGAATGCAAATATATCAATTGAAAAATTATATAGAGCTAGATTGATAAAATTTGACTATAGATTACATAACTAAATATATATCAATTTAACATAACCTTGAGATATTAACAAATATGTTTAAATTTTATACATTTCATCTTTTATATACTTCAATATTTAATTGAGTTTTAAAAATTTTATACTTCTCGGTATATGCATATGAGAAATTATTAGAATAAAATTTGAAATATGTGAAACTAATATTTGAAGTCATATTTAGAAATTATAAATGTACATTATTTTTTAGGGCAATTTAGGCTTTTAACATTGTATGATATTATTATTGATAAGAGGAAGATGTGGAACCTTTCTTTGAATTTCCTCTTATCCACATATTTGAAATTAGTTCTTGAGTTTGTTCTTAGTTGTTCTTTTGTGGAGTCCACGCCATCAACATTAAGTTTGAAAAAAGAATTATTGATAATTACACATTCACATTGGCTTTGGAACTTTTTATACTTTATTCTTCCTATTTACACATTCCTCAGCCATCTTTTAAGGCATTGTAAACTTTGTTTTCCTTTTAATTAAAGGAATTGGATATGCCAGGTCCTTTATTTTCATTTTTTTTGTCATTTGTTTGAGCTCCATTTCCATAAGTATCTTCCTTAGGATCAAGATCAATAATAACAGTTGTAAGTCCTTTTGATGTCTTTTTAGGATGAAGTTTCATGAGTTTATAACAATCATTATATAAAAATTTCCTTTCTTTATGTTTCCATATCTTCTTCTACCTTAGCTAATTAAGCCTCTATGAGTAAGTTATAAAAACTTTATCCTTATAAAGCATATCCTTTTCATTTAATATTATAATAGGAATTTCATTATAGAGAGCATTAGTGATACCAACAAGAATATAGATTCTAGCGTAATTAACTATTTTTAGGTTGGTAGTTGGATCATCTAAGTATAAAAGTTTGCCTACTTCTATAGTTAGCTAAATGTCTAATGGATTTACTTATCTAGTATTTCAGTATAATACTATAAATATTAATTCCAATTTAGAAAGAACTTGAAGCTCCTTCTATAAGAACTTCATTAGAAGGATTGACAATTGCAATACCATTTTCAAGCTTGAAAAAGTAGTACTGAAGCTTTTGTTGCGGAATAGTGTCTTCCAGTACCTAAAGCTAAAACCTTTTATTGAAAGGGCTTGAACTTCAAGAAGAAGACTGGGGAAGAGCATGAGGTTGGGAATGAGCAAGATTTTAGGGAAGTGATTGAATTTTTCTAAGTTTGTTAATTTCGAATTAACCACAAGTTGACAACATAGTTGTAGCTAGGATCGATAAGTACAGGTCGATCCAACAAAGATGATGCAGTTAACAATATCCTATGATCTAGTATACAAATTTGATTGTGATTTTTAATAAAAGAAATTAAAAATTTAGCAAATAAAATAAAACATGCAGTAAGATTAAACAGAGAATTAAGATATCACTTAAGAAATCATCAATATCAAGAATTAGTGTCTAGGTTTCGAATCCCCATAAATAACCTTAATTGATTGATCTTTTATTATATAATTGTCTTTTTGATTTATTGGACCATGGAAATTCCTATGGTATGCTAATAGCTCACTCTTAAGTCTGATAACAACTAATCCTAAGGTTATTAACCGAATTACTCAGGTTAAAGTCTATAGAATTGCTTTATCGATTTATGAATTTTGCTATTAGGTTTGACCTTAATCTAGAGGATTTATGTCATCCTATCTTTAAGTTTGTAATCAACTTCTTCTAATTACAATAGATCTATTCACACACAAGATTTTTCAATCTCTATGTTATGAATTCAAATTATGCACTAATATTCTAAATCTACTAGAACATAAATTAAACATGCAAATGAATCATAATTTATCAATCCAACCATTTGCATTGATAAAAGAATCAAAACATGTTATTGCACAAAACTAGGGTTCATCTAGCCTTGACATTAAAAGAATTCAGTTACACATGATAGAAAACAAAATCAAACATAAACAGAAAGAACAACAAATTAAAGGTAACGGGTTCATAATTCTAAATGTAACATCCCCTCACCTATGGGAAGGGTAATTTGGTATTTTGGCACGGGTTAGGAGTGTTTAATATGGCATTGACATATTCATGCA
>JANQAP020437444.1:0-15912 GCA_026874005.2 Erythroxylum coriaceum | reverse complement strand
TGTATGCATGTACAAACATTTCATGTGCAAAAATTCACTAATTATTATTCATATGCATATATGAATGCATGAATATGTCAAAAACACTTTCAATATTTCTAACCCATTCAAAATGACTAAAATGCCCTCCCATAAGTGAGGGGATGTTACAGAATGAGCCTTGCTTTTGCATTCTTTTTATTGACAAGGTATTGTAACGTTGCGTAATCGGCGAATATGATTACCTTTGATCCTAAAAGATATTGCCAAAATTTATCACATGCGTACTCTACTGTGAGTAATTCCTTTTTTGTAGTGATGGAATTAAGCTGAGTCTTGTTGGCATAGTAGATCGCATACAACCTTTTTTCTTTCCTTTAGCCTAATACACAACCTATAGTTTGGTCGTTTACATCACACATAACCTCAAATGGAAGTTTCCAGTCTGGTGGTGATAGAATTGGTACTGATGTTAATGTTTCCTTTAGTTTGTTGAAGGCAGACATAAACTTGTCATCAAATAGAAAAGGCACATCTTTGACTAACAGGTTTATCAAAGGTCTTGCAATTTGTGAGAAGTCTTTGATAAATCGACGGTAAAATCCTGTATGACTTAAGAATCCTTACATACCTTTTACATTGCTTAGTGGTAGAAGTTTCTCTATAACTTTTATTTTTGCTCTGTCGAATTCAAATCCTTGGTATGAGATTTTATGCCCTAGCACTATCCCCTCTTGTACTATAAAATGATATTTCTCCCAATTTAGCACCAAGTGTGACTCTTCGCATCTTTGAAGAACTCTGTCCAAATTGATCAAAACATTTCAAAAGAGTCTCCAAAAACTAAAAAATAATCCATAAACACCTCTATTATATCTTTGATCATATAGGCGAAGATAGAAATCATACATCTTTGAAATGTAGCTGGGGCATTACATAGTCTAAAAGGCATCCATCTGTATACGAAGGTACCATAGAGGGCAGTGAATGTGGTCTTTTTTTGATCATCAGGGTATATAAAGATCTGATTATATTTTAAATATCCATTTAAGAAGCAATAAAACTAATGACCAACCACCCCTTCTATCATCTGGTCTATGAATGGGAGAGGAAAATGATCTTTCTTAGTCACTGAATTGAGTTTGCTATAAGCTATGCACACTCTCCATCCTGTGACCGTTCTTGTTGAAATTACTTCTACACTCTCACTTTCTACTACCTTCATTCCACCCTTTTTAGGTACACATTATACTGGACTGACCCCTTCACTATCGGAGATGGGATAAATTATCCCTACATCTAAAAGTTTGATTATGCCCTTTTTGACCACCTCCTTCGTGTTAGGGTTCAACCTTCGTTGGGGCTCCCTCACTGCTCTACGTCCTTCCTCGAGGTTTATTCGGTGCATGAAAACATTTGGGCTTATACCTCGAATATCAGAGATATGCCATCCTATGACTTTCATTCTCTTTGTAACAATTGCTACCACCTTACTTTCTTGTTTCTTATTTAATTGATTGGAGATGATTATCAGTAACATTTTACCTTCACCTAGAAAGGTAAATTTGAGATGTGCAGGTAAAGGTTTAAGCTCTAATGTGGGTGGTATGGGTGCTTCAGTTCGGACTAATTTATCTTGATGCATTTAAATATTCGACTCCTCCATCTCATTATCTCCTTTAGACTCAAGTTTCTCATATCCATTATTTGTCTCTGTTGTCACTGACTATACTTTTATGATGCAACTATCAACTTATTCTTGTAAATTTTGATCCTTAATTTCAACCTTCATGCATGCTCTCCTCGCTATTGGGTTCTTTAAAGCCTTATTCATATTAGATTTGATATTATCTTCGCCTATTCGAAGTGTTAATTTCCCTTCGTGAACATCAATTATGGCTTTCCCTATGTTAATAAACAGTCGATTAAGGATTAATGGATAGTTCTTATCTTCTTCAAAATCGAGAACTACAAAATCTACAGGAATAATGAACTTGTCCACTTACATCAGAGCGTCTTCCACTATTCCAAATGGTCTTTTAATAGATTAATCAACCAACTAAATTAACATCAATGTTGGCTTGACTTCACCTAGTCCTAACTTCTTGAATATTGATAAAGGCATAAGATTAATACTTGCTCCTAAGTCGCATAATCACTTTGTGAATTCAAATTCACCAACCACACAGGATATTGTAAAACTCCCTGGATCCTTCAATTTAGATGGCATCTGGCTGGTGACTATGGAACTGCAGGTGCCAGTTAGAGCAACCATCTGATTATCTTCCTAAGTACGCTTCTTTGATAATATGTCCTTCAAGAATTTTGCATATTTAGGCATATGTTCCAAAGCCTCTACAAATGAGGGATTTACCTGTAACGTCTTCAATTTCTCCACGAATTTTGAAAATTATGCATCCAGCTTCTTCTTTTGTAGCCGTTGAGGAAAAGAAATCTTGGGTTAATATGGTGGAGGAGTGACATAAGGAGGGTGTTCACTCATATTCACTTCTTTATCCTTTTCTTGATCTTTCTCAATAGGAGGGACCAGGGCTCCTCTATTGTCTTTATGGGTGGTTCAAGTTTCTTCCCACTTCAAAGTACAATAGCCTTTAGTTGCTCCCTCGGTTTTGTTCCCGAAGTGCTAGGAAGAATCCCTACATTTCTCATAGAGAAAGCGTTTGACAATTGGTTTACTTGGACCTCTCGATTGTGGATTGAAGAGGCATGGTTCTTTGTTACTTGTTCGAATCTGCCTTCCAGATTCTTTTGTGCATCATCTAGGGTTCCAAGCTTGTCTAAAATCCCATCCAACTTGGATTCCATTGTGCTTGTTTTATCTTGTTGGAAACCTAATTGTCCTTAAGGTCTGAACTGTCCTCCAGCATTGTTTGTCCACCAGAAGTTAACGTGATTCTTCATCCTTGTCTATATTAAGCTCCTATATAATTAACTTGCTCCGTATCATTATCCTTCATCAAGAAACAGTCCACTATATCGTGGCCCATCTGTCCGCATAGTTCACACTTTAATTGCATAGCTTTTACTGAAGTTGAGGATGAAGCCTTCATGTTGTTAAGTTGTTAAGTTAAGTTGTCAATTTTCTCCTGCATCTCTGTCATTTGATCAATAATTACAATTCCTTTTTGTTCTTGGAAGGTAGTGGGTTATCTACTCCGCTCATTCGTCCATAGGTAACTATTACTCACCATCTCCTTTATCAACTCTTCTACTTCATCTACCGTCTTTCTCATTAGTGATCCTCCTAACGCTGCATCAATCGTGCCTCTCGTATGTGGGGTTACTCCGTTATCGAATGTTTGTAACAAGAACTCCTTAGGTAAGTTATGGTATAGGCATTTTTGTTGCAAATCCTTGTATCATTCTCATGCTTCATAGATCGATTCCTCATCACTTTGTTGGAAGTTGGTAATCTCCTTGATAATCTTCGTGGTCTTGGTAAGGGGAAAATACTTTTCTTAAAAGGCACGAACTAGTTGATCCCAAGTGGTGACATTGGTTAGGATGAAGGAGTGGTACCAGGCCTTTGCTCTATCTCTTAGGGTAAAAGGAAAAGCCTAATTCTTACTACACCCTCCGACATCTAATGGTATCGAAAGGTATCAGGGATTTTAAGGAAATTTACTATATATGCATTGGGATCTTCATTCGTTAGTCCATAAATTTGCATATTCTATTGAAACATGTTTAGGAGGGCTAGTTTAATTTCGAAAGAGTTTGCTTATACAGGTGGTCTAGCTACTCCTTGGTTAGCCACATTAAACCCTGATCTCATGAAATCCATAAGGGTTATTTGTTGACGTCCTTGGTTTACTCTGTGCCAAATCTTGCTGAAATTCCTTGACCATTGTTGCTTTCGTGATTTCTTCTTCTTCTTCGCGCCTAGCTTTCGTAATTGATCATTCTAATCGAGTGATATCTATCTCTAAAGTTTTAGCTACACAACTTAAACTTCTCATGACTCTTATGTTCAAGCAAGAGCACGAATTTAGACGTAAAATCCCATTTTCATATTAAGGGTTACAACCCTAGATTTCTATAAATGAGAAAAATGCATTTCATACTCATGCATAATATTAGCATACATGCACGTGAATTTCTCCTTTGCACACATTACAATGACTGTTCATGCACTCATTTGACATTTATCAGGTATAATGGATTTTTAATGTGATTATAATGTGAATTGTGGATTATTTGTCTTAAAAATTGAGTTGTTGTGTATAATTAGTGATTTAGAACTTTTGGTGAAATGTGGAAAATTTATGAGTATTTTGGGACTAGGAAAAATGCCAAGCACAAGAAAATTGATAAATGACAGTAGAAATTAATATCAAATGGTAGTAGAAATTTTTGATAAGTGACATTAAGATTTAATGACAAGTGTCATTGAAAATTGGGAGACAATTGGATTAGAAATTAGAGACAAATGGACTAGTTAATAATGAGGATCCATTAGAAACCATAAAGTGGTATCATGTGGCAAGTGACAAATGCCACTTGCCTTACCACACTTTTATCTATGATATTTTTCATTTGAATGGCCATCTCCCTTGTCTTTCATCTTTCACTCTCACGAAATGCTCTCATCTTCTTCATCTCTTCTCATCTTCTTCTTTGTGATTTTCTTCTCTTTTCTTCTTCATTTCCATGACACCTTCAACTCTCACTATCGTGAATCTTGCCATCATCTTTCACTTGTTTCTCTAAGAACCTTGTTGTCTTCATCATTTACTCCAAAGAAAACCTAACCTTTCTTTCTTAAATGATGATGATTGTATAAGGCTTGAAAACTAGAGTTATATGATGAATTGAGAAGAGCTGAGTTAAACAAGTAAGCATTGTTCTTTATGTTTTGTTCTAAATGAAATATACATTATGATAGTTAGAGAATGAATGATCATAAAATGGTGAAGAGTATAGGTTGGCACAAAAATGAAGAAATGAGCATATAAATGTCTTATTTTATTTATATGATGATAAATGATTAATGAGTTATTGTAGAGATGTTTTTGAGAAAGGCTGTTGTGATCAGAGTAACCACCGAAAAAGAGCTTAAAGCTCAGAAAGTGATTAAGAGCCAAATGCTCACTATGTATAATGAGCCTTGTATCCCTAACGGATAAGGGACAATTATTAATGAGCATGGTATCTACAATAGATATAGGACAGTTACAAGCACTCAGTCACAACAATAACAATTGGAAGTGAGTCTCATAAGCATTGTATATATAATTGATATGTATATTTTAAATGATCGAAATGAACTATTGACTATTCTGAATATGAAATATGAAATAAGTGATCAAAGTGTTATGTGATGCTATATGATTATTGGTGAAATGATGTGCATTATATGATGACATGAAGTGTATGTGAATTTGAAGTAGGAACTATTGTGTTATGTAATATAAATGAGCCATTGAGGATGGTCCACTCACTAAGTTTGCAAAACTCACCAAAATTGCAACATTGTTTTTTAGGCTCAAAGGAGATACCCAGTCAGATAAACTAGAATATAGCAGCTTAAATTGAATAAGAGATAGAGGTTGAGATCAGTTCGCTTCTACATATGTTTTCCATTTTTTTTGTATTAAAGAATGTATTCCGCAAATATTATGTCACGTGTATCTAAATAATTCTGTTTTGTAATGACCTTCCAAATTGGAAAGGTTTGTAAATGAGATTGACCAACGAGTGTAATAACAATTGTAATAAATAATGTTATCAATAAAATGAGCCATAATGATTATTGATTTTTATGAAACACGTGCGATGCATGAAAAATTTACAATGAGTATAATTGTTCGACTATTTTAGCATGCCACTCTCGTAGAGTATGTTCTCGAATACCGATAGTATGTTCGAGAATATGCCCTATGAGAGTAGGGTGCTACATTAGAAATAGAAAGAAAGAACTAAGCTAAAAACTGGATAAAATGCCTTAGACTAAAGAACTAAACTAATTGTCTTACCAACAATGGTGCCAAAAACTTGATCGGTGGTTTGGTTATGTGTAAGTTTTAATATTAACCCTCAATAATCAGCAAGTGCACAGTTCGTTAGCGTAGAACCAAAGGTGTCGATCCCACGAGGAGGGAGTTAATCTAATCCTAAAATCTAAGGCCAGAAATAAACAACAGAAATTCAAGTTGCACGAAATTATTGCGAGAATTTAATTTAATTAATCAAATTAAGAATCAAACACAAAAATACTACTTACTAAGCAATTTCAACACACCCAAGAATTAACCTAAAGAAATTACCAATTGAGAGAAAGGGAATTTTACCTATCCTTAATGCTAAACTAACTGATTATGAATTATCGGATTGTTGGTTCTAGACTATCTAGGGTTGATTACTCTCTCTCAAGTTATAACCATTAATCCTAAATTATAAACCCTAATCAGATTATAGGGGCTGTAATCTCTCAATTTACAACCTATGCAAAACCCTAATTAGTTCTGAAGTTCTCTAATAAACTATCGAAAATCTATGCAAGATCTCTCTTCGTAAAATTTCTCGATCTAATTCAATTCTTGTTCTATTAAATCGCCTAACTCTTGTTAGTCCAATTTAATTGTTTTTCCATTCAATTCAACCTCTCAGTTTATTATTGAATTATGCAATCGCAGAATTAAATCACAACAAATCCAATAAACACATAAACAATCATATTTTCATTAATTCAAGAATAAAATTCCGAAGGTGAGTTTAAAACATCCTTAACATTCTAGATCCTATCATCAACTATTCAATCCAATTATATATAATAATAAAATGAAATTAAATAAGAAATATAATCTAAATGGATAATGGCAAGCAGCGATGTCGGAAAACCTCCTAATTCGGAAAGTACGTCGAGTTAACTTCTTCTCCTCTTCTCTCTTCCTTCCTCTCTTCCTTTATCTCTTGATGATTTCTCTCTACGATTTCTCAAGGTGGCTGATACCAAAACTCCTCTCTGCCTCTTTTCCTATTTTTTAAATATCCTCTTATGTTCTAAGTATCCCTAGTCCGAAAGGTCCAAAAAACCCTTTGAAACTTGATGTTCTTGAGTGTCTACACGTCTGCCTAATGTAGGCCACGACTGTGGCCCTACAGGCTACGATCGTGAGCCATTTCCCAGGCTTCTATCACAATCGTGGCACGCAAGCCACGATCGGGGGCGATGTCCTTGGTTTTTATCACGATCACGGCACGTAGGCCATGATCTTGGGTAACTTCGATATTTTTGTCACGATCGTGGGTCGTTGTTTTAGCTTGAATGTCTCTAAAACTTCTCTGAAGGCCATGATCGTGAGCCATTGTTTCAGCTCGAATGTCTCTGAAACTTCTCTGTTCTTTGATGTTAACCCTGAAACACTAGCAAACACATGAAGGTACCTAAAAAACATAACATTTAAGCTTAAAAGCTTATACTAACCCATAAAAAACTTAAAACACAAATAATTAACAAACTAACTCAATTCTATCCTAAACACATACTAAATGATTGAATTAATGACTAAACACATATCAAACTATGCCCTAAAGCATGATGCAATTTACATTTATCACCTTCGTGTCGAAAGGCTATAATGATGTTCCAACCAATCAACTTAATAAAAATATGACTTAGTTGAGTAACTGGATCGACATTCATCACCAATGTTTACCTCCATGTAAAAAGACTAGGTCCATGTCCACAAAAAGTAATTTAAAAAATGGTTTATAATAAAACCTACCAAAATTGTAAGTAGCTTAACTTTTCATGAAAACGTACTTAGGAGTAATTATAGAGTTTGAATGACCAAATAATTATTAATGCGTGTGTACAATTGAAAAAGGTGAATAACTTGACATTTGGGTCTTGACTAATATGTATATTTAGTCTAGAGCTCCTAGACGTGGATTTTGGTTAATGATTTAGAATAACTTGAATGATTGTGCTTAGAATTAAACTTGTTTGATGAAGTTGAAGTCATTATCTCATTATTGTATTGTGTGCTTTGTAATTTTGTGTTGTTTGTTGTTTTTTTGCTTGAGGACAAGCAAATATTTAAGTGTGGGGATGTTAATAAGTGTAAATTGCATTATGTTTTAGGGCATAGTTTGATATGTGTTTAACCGTTAATTTAATCATTTAGTATGTGTTTAGGTTAGAATTGTGTTAGTTTGTTAATTATTTATGTTTTAGTGTTTTATGGGTTAGTACAAGTTTTGATCTTAAATATTATGTTTTTGAGGTACCTTGATGTGTTTGCTAATGTTTTAGGGTCAACATTGAAGAACGGAGGAGTTTCAGTTTAGGCCGAAACAACGACCATAATCGTGATAGAAGCTCCAGATTTGGCCCACAATCGTGGCCTGCATCGAGTAGACATGCAGACACTCACAAAAGTCATGTTTTGAGGGATTTTTTGGACCTTTCAGACCTAGAAAAAACTCTAGGGTTACTTAAAACACAAGAGGATATAAAAAGAACAAAAAGAGGCAAAAAAAAGCAATTTTTTGCATCAGCCACCTTGAGAAACCCTAGAGAGAGATCATCGAGAGATAAAGGAAGAGAAAAAAGAAGAGAGAAGAGGAGAAGAAGCTCACTCGAAGTAGATCAGGAGGTTTTTAGACGTTGCTGCCTCCGGTCATCTATTTTAGAATGTATTTCTTGTTCTTTTCAGTTTTATTATTGTATAGAATTGGATTTAACAGTTAATGATAGGATGTAAAATGTCGAGGATGTTTAGAATTTTATTTTTGAATTAATGAGAATGTGATTGTTTATGTGTTTATTGAATATTGTTGTGGTTTGATTATGCTATTTCATAATTCGATAATAAACTGAGAGGGTGAATCGAATGAAAAACGATTAAATTGGACTAACGAGAGTTAGGTAATTTAATAGAAACTAAAATTAAATCAGATCGATAATTTGTGCAGAGAGAGGTCTTGTATAAGTTTCCAATAGTTTATTAGAGAACTTCAGAACTAATTAGGGCTTTGAATAGGTTGTGAATGGAGAGATTGCATCCTCCATAATCTGATTAGGCTTTATGATTTTGGGTTAATGGTTATAACTCAAGAGAGAGTAATCAACCCTAGGATAGTCTAGAACCAACAACCCTATAATTCATAATCAGATAAGTTAGCATTAAGGATAGGTAACATTTCCTCTCTCTCAATTGGTAATTTCCTTCGGTTGATTCTTGGGTGTGTTGCAAGTTGCTTAATAATTAGTATTTTCATGTTTGATTCTTAATTTGATTGATTGAATTAAATTCTTGTATTAGTTTCGTTGTTTCTTGAATTTCTGTTATTTGTTTCTGGCCTTAGATTTTAGGATTAGATTAGTTCCCTTTTCATGGGATTGATACCTTTGGTACTAAGTTAACGAATTGTGCACTTATGGATTATCGAGGGCTAATAATTAAAACTTACACACAACCAAACCTCAATCAATATTCACCTAAAAAACACTCAAAACATAAACTTTACAAGCTAATGACTATTTACAAATTAAATTATCATCATCTTAGTTAAGCTAATTCCTTTCAATTCCATGCTATTGTCACATTGGCACAATTGCACACTTTACACAATGTAACAACATGCAATAAACATTTTACCTAACGCAAACCTAATAAAAAAGCAATATAATGCAAATACAAAGTCGCACACAAATGATAGTGCAAATACATATATGTCTCCACACTTGAACAACACATTGTACACAAAGTGGAAAATAACAAACACAAATATAACCAAAAAGTAAAAGAAATAAAAATAAGGGCAAGATAACTTACAAGGATTGTGGTGGTGATGGTGTCAGAGAATGAACTTAGACGCCTTGCACTGTAAAATACTTAAAAAATTTCTTTGTTTAGTAGCTTTGTTATTTACATTACCTGCTTCAGCTATGCCTTTATTGCGTCCATTCCTCCTTCCATGCTCTTATTATTCTCTTCCATTTTGCTAAGATCGTTCTATTAACCTTCTTCTTCTTTATCAATTTCTTCACTCAAATTTTCATCATGATGCTAATGTTATAGAGCTGAACTAGATGCTATTCGTCCTCTCCTGTGCTTAATAGTATAATAGGAGCTCAGATCATAGAATTCCATTCTATGAGACTCTATGATTTCTTCACTCCTTAAATATGTATTGTTAAAGAAATCAAGAGAAACAAAGGTTAGTCCATGTAAATCAATATCATGATATTGAGCCAAAGCGATAACCAAAAATCCCATGCCTAAATAGATACTTTTTTAATTAATTGAAGCAAATATTGTTTGGAAGATATGTGAAGAAGTGCATACCTTAACCTTATTATCCATACACCAAAGTAAAAACAAAATCATTTTAGAACACATTGCTCTAACTCTTTGTAAAAAAGGTATGACACATAAATTTATGCAACAATAAGTGCTTTAAACCCTTAATTAAATTATTTGATGCATTATATAATTTAGACAATTGTTGTCCTGTTAATTTCTTCCAATATGTTTTTGCACTAAAATTATTATGGGATGTAACAATTTTGGTTTTAGGGAAGCCAAATATTTTCTCCATAATATTATAATCCAATTTACATGATTCCCCTTTTAATCTAAACAAAAATTATCAAACTTATTTGGCTCAAAACTTAGAGTAGTATAAAATTCTAGAGTAAGTTCTTTATAAACAACTTAATCACATTAAATGAACTTTTCCAAGATGATTTTTCACTTAAAGGCTCCATATTATCCTTTAGCCTTAATTCTTCCAATATTTGAAAATTAAAATTTCTAGGTGCAGTAATAATCTTATAGTGAAGTTTTGAAATTTCTCGCATTCTTTTTATGAAAAAATTGGGAATAAAGTTCTATAATTGCAGTTAAATTATATGCACCACTTCCAGAAACCTTCATTTTTTCTTAAAGGTTGGACTTTTATGCTTGTTTCACCCTTGGTTCCATCATGTATTTGAATACCTGCAAAATAACACACCAAGAACACAAACATAAAAAAATGTTGGAAAAATATGCTCTCAAGCACCTAGGAAAAATTGTATTCTAGTGAAACAATCACTAGATCTAGAGGTAAACTGTGTAAAAATGGAAGAAAAGTAGAAGAAAGTGTGAAATTAGCTTGAAAATTGAGTGAAAAAGGGGTAGTAGAGCTTACTAGAGAGAGACGGAGTGAGGGAAAGAAAAAAAGGAGAGAGAATAAAATAAATAGAATATGGTTTATAGGAGGTACATATTCACAATTGAATTTTATGCAACCGTGTAAGTGACTTGACTGTCGCAATCATGATAATGGGGTTAGACTCTAGACTTATACAATTGTGCACTTTTGAACAATCATGATAATTAGTTTGTTTCTTTTAACTTACATGATCATGCATATGCATGATTGTGACCCCTCCTAGAAATATTCCATAACAAGTTTAAACACTTCATGTTATAAACATTCATAAATCAAACTAACTTAAAAACCACAAAAAATGCAACAAGCACACAAGAAATTACAAAAACCTATCTAAAAATTAACATGCTAATTTTAAGGTTACTAGCTTGACCATTCCATCTTAATTTTTCAATTAAAGGAAAGGAAAGAAACTACTTCCCTTTTTTACGATTATATTCCTCTGAAATATTGTTTGCATCTATGGACATTAACCTTGATTGTTTCTTTTTTTTATCATTCACTAATTCTAAAGCTCTATGCTTGAACACCTAGGTATCCTTAAAAAGATACTCCAACTTGACTTGAGCTTTCTAGAAATCAATTTCAAGCTTAAATTAAATAGCAAAACTAAATCTTCTATCTTGAACTCCTTCTTCTTAATATGAGAATCATGCCATCTTTTCAATTTTTCCTTATACAGGTTAGCATTCTCATAAGCATCAAATCTTAACTCTTCTAGTTAATTAAGTTGTATGAGTCTTTTCTCACCAGCTGTCTTCTAATCAAAATTTACTGCCTTAGTCATCCAATATACCTTATGCTTTAACTCCAGGGGTAAGTGACAAACTTTTCCATAAACAAGTTGAAAGGGTATTGTACTGGTAGGGTTCTTGAAGGTGATTCAATATACCTATGAAGTGTCATTAAGCTTCAATACCCAATCCTACCTTGAACTATAAACTATCTTCTCTAAGATTCTCTTTAGCTCTCAATTAACAACCTCCACTTTGCCACTTATTTGTACATGATAGGGCATGTCCACTCGATGATTAACTCTATACCTCTTAAGAAGAGCTTTAAATGATTTATTGCAAAATTTTTCTCCTCCATCAGTTATGATTACTCACGAAACTCCAAATATTTTAAATATCCCTTGGATGAATTTTTGCTACACTTTACCATCATTAGTTGGAGTTGTCATTGCTTAAGTCCATCTTGAGACATAATCTACCCGAACAAGTATGTATGTCTTCCTTATGGAATATGGGAAAGGTCCCATGAAATCTATTCCTCATATATTAAAGACTTTAACATTTAAGATGTTAGAAAGGGGCATCTCGTCTCTCTTTGAAATACTCCCTACTCTTTAGCATCTGTCACATTGCATTACGTACTTATGAGCATCCTTAAATAAGTTATGCTAATAGAATCAACATTCTAATACTCAAACTATTGTCTTGTTCACTCTATAATGCCCGACATAATTAGAATTATTACAATGAGTAAACATATATGCTAATTAGTCCATTGGGAAAAAAATTTTATAACATTGTTTCATCCCATAAATAATGAGTACACTCATACAAGAATCTCTTTCTTTATTAATAAGACAAATCAAGGGGAAGTATACCACCTACAACATAATTTTCTATATCAATATACCATGGAACAAATAGGCATTGTACCATCATCAAGGATTCATTAGGACATTTCTTATTGATTTGTTCATACTATTGCATCTCCCCTTCTTTAAGACTTGATAGATGATCAACAAAAATTTTTACTCCCTTCTTGTATTTAATCTCCAAGTCAAATTCTTGTAAAAGCAAAAACCATTGGATAAATCTTGGCTTCACATCTTTCTTAGTGAAGAGGTATGTAAATGCCGTAAAGTTTATATAGATAATCACTTTGGACTTTAAAAGATATTAATGAAACTTGTTACATTTGAATACCATTGCTAGCAACTTTTATACATTAGTTATGTAATTCAATTGGGCTTCCGATAAAGTCTTTCTTACATAGTAAATAGTATGTAACCTTTTGTCTTTTTGCCACCCTAACATATACCCTACCGCTTAATCACTAGTATCACACATAGCCTCTAATGGTAAAGACCAATCCAACGACGTCAATATTGGTGTCAAATGAGTGCCTCCTTTAACTTATTAAAAAAATAATCATTTATCATCAAAATCAAAAGATACATCTTCAACTAATAAATTAATAAGATGTTTAGCAATAAAAGAGAAGTCTTTAATAAATTGGCCGTAGAATCTTATGTCCTAAAAATGCACACACGCCTTTGATATTGTTTAGTGATGGAAGCTTCTCAATGAACTTCATTTTGGCTCTATGCACTTCTTTACCTTCGCACAATATTTTATGCCCCAAAACTACACCTTCATGCCCCATGAAGTGACATTTCTTCTAGTTTAGAACCAAAAATGATTCCTCAAAATTTGAAAGAAATCTATCCAAACTTTTCAAACAATGATCAAATGAGTCTTTAAAGATCAAAAAATTATCCATAAAAATCTCCATAACATCCTCAATCATATCTACAAAGATAACCATCATGTACTTTTGAAAAGTTTCTTGTGCATTGCAAAGTCTAAACTACATCTGTTTATAAGCAAAGATTCCATAAGAACAGGTGAATGTATTCTCCTCTTGATCTTATGGATAGATAAAAATCTAACAGTAACATAAATATCCATTAAGTAAAGAATAGAATATGTGTACAATCACTCTCTCAATCATTTAATCCATGAATAGTAAAGGAAAGTGATCCTTCTTAGTTACCATTTTAAGCTTCCTATAATCAATATATACCCTCTAGCCTGTGATTGTTTGAGTATAAATTAACTCATATTTTTTGCTTTCCATCATCGTCATCCCTCTTTTATTAGGTACATATTATATTGGACTCACCCATTCATTATCCAAAATAGGGTAAATAATACCCACATCTAAAAGCTTTACTAACTCCTTCACAATGTCTTTCATACAAGGGTTTAATATTCTTTGTCTCTCCCCAACACCTCACAACCTTTATCAGGATTGATCCTATACTTCACCATATTAGGACTTATACCTTTTTATATATGGAATTTTCCATCCCATAGCTCTAATCCTCCTTCTAATTGTCTTTACTACTCTTTTTTCTTATTCCATATCTAGCTTATTTAAAGTTATAATGGGTAGAGTATAACCCTTACCTAGAAAGGTATATCTTAGGTATGTGGGTAAGGACTTCAACTTTAGAGTGGGCAGTTTTCAATCGAAGGTGGCATGGGAACTTTTTTCCTTACTAATATTTGTTGTTTTGATTTCTCACCCACTACTCCTCCTTCTCTAACTTTTCATTAGCTTCCACATCCTTAACATCAGAGTCTTTTTTATGGTTCTCCTCTTGCTCTTTTACACACTTATTAGCTATATTAATTTCATACAAGCATTGCCCTCCTTTGGATTCTTCAATACCTTACTCTTATTAAACTTAACCTATTTATTAAGAATCTAAATATTAAGTTTTCCTTTATATACATCCACCAATGCTCTTCCTAATTGAGTTGTTCCATGCCATTACTATCCATAAAAAAAGATTTTCTTTCATGTGACTTTCTTGCCTACACAACTCATATCTATGATATATTTCCTTCAATGGGTTAGAAGAAGAGGCCTGTAAGCTACTCAATTTCTTAATAAGGGCTGACATCTGAGTTTGTAAAGATGTCACTGAATCCATAGCTATCACTCCTTTATGCTTTTTAAAATTTTGTTGTTTGCCATTCTCTATTGTCCATGTACAATATTAATCATCATTCTCATTAAAGAACCATTAGCTTCTACATCTATAGTCTCTCTTGTATATGTACTAACTCCATTGTAGAATGTTTGTAACAAAAATTCATTCGGTAAGTTGTGGTATGGACAACTCCTTTGTGTTCCTTTAAATTGCTCCCACACTTTATATAAGGACTTTCCATCACTCTGCTGGAAATTTGTGATCTACATAATTATTCTTGTGGTCTTCATCAATGGAAAATATTTTGCCAAATAGGCTTGTTCCAATTGCTCCCAAGTTGTGACATTCTCATAGTTGAGGGAGTTTAACCACACCTTAACTTGATCCTTTAGTGTAAAGGGAATAACCTCATCTTTGTATCATCCTCGGACAACCCATTATATTTAAACTTGTTGCATATCTCCAAGAAGTTTGATAAGTGTACATTAGGGTCTTAATTAGTCAATCCATAAAACTACACATTTTTTTGCATATTTAATAAGACTGGCTTCATCTCAAATTTTTTGACTAAGATAGGGGATCTTATGACGCCCTGTCATTAGTGTCCTCTTTGATTTCCTTCTTCCTCCATTGTTTTATCTATAGCTTTTTAGCACTGTGCTCTTTAGATTTCTCTTTTATGTTTAGTAATTTCATAAATTAATGTATCTCCTAAATTGTTTAAGCTTCTTATGATTCTTGTGTTCATGCATCTGTAATCACACAAGAAAAAGTATCAAATTTCTTAAATCAAAGGAATTCAAATTGGATAAGATGTTAAAATCTCAATCTTCGATAACGGTGTCAAAAACTTGGTTACTAGTTTTATGGGTTAAATTCTCCGCTTATTACTGATATTAAATTCAATCCTTGATATGTGACTTAAAAAGGGAGGGCTGGTAGAAATAGGACAACCCGCCAAGGGGGGTGGCGGGTTTGTGTCCATCCCGCCATCCTCAATGGCGGGGTGGACA